>JACXGM010003881.1:20682-40052 GCA_016801145.1 Umbra pygmaea | reverse complement strand
AAAATGCCTGAAGTCCAGTGTCAAGTACCCACAGTCAGTGATGGTCTGGGGTGCCATGTCAGCTGCTGGTGTTGGTCCACTGTGTTTTATCAAGGGCAGGGTCAATGCAGCTAGCTATCAGGAGATTTTGGAGCATTTCATGCTTCCATCTGCTGAAAAGCTTAATGGAGATGAAGATTTCATTTTTCAGCATGACCTGCCACCTGCTCACAGTGCCAAAACCACTAGTAAATGGTATACTGACCATGGTATTACTGTGCTCAATTGGCCTGCCAACTCTCCTGACCTGAAACGCATAGAGAATCTGTGGGATATTGTGAAGAGGAAGTTGAGAGATGCAAGACCCAACACTCTGGATGAGCTTAAGGCCACTATCGAAGCATCCTGGGCCTCCATCACACCTCAACAGTGCCACAGGCTGATTGCCTCCATGCCACGCCACATTGAAGCAGTAATTTCTGCAAAAGGATTCCCGACCAAGTATTGAGTGCATAACTGAACATAATTATTTGAAGGTTGACTTTTTTTTGTATTACAAACACTTCTTTTATTGGTCAGATGAAATATGCTAATTCTTTGAGATAGGAATTTTGGGTTTTCATGCTAATTTTTTGAGAAGGACCTGTATATTTGTTTGTTTTTTTCTACAAGAAAAAACTGTACTGAAAATGTTTTTTTTTCACTGAACTTCAGTTAATTCAGTTAATTGAATGGGAACTTAGTTACTGACTGAGTAGGCCTTTTTTCCTGGTACATTTTTTTCCTTACATTTTTTTTATTTAACATGGAAGCATGTTATTATCTGTTGCTATCTTTCAATGTATGTTTGCTATTGAATGTGAAATATGGAAGCCTGGTAGTTACCTATCATGGTACCCATCTGAATGGAATACATTTCAATCTCCAAATCAGTTGCAGAGATGCATGGCTTGAACACTTATCATTTGCATTCTACAGAGGTAGAGAAAGATCATCCCACTGTTTAGCTCATGTTCCACATTATAGACGTGACTGCAGGTTAGCTAGATCAGTGGTTCTCAAACTGTGTGCCATTGCACACTGGTGTGCCTTGGGAGCTGACCAGGGGGTTGTTCCATAGAACAAGTTCAGAAAACAAGCCAGGCTTATCTTGGTTAGTCTGATTTAATTTCCGTTCCAGACGGCTACCTTAAAATAGTTCAAACTCAGTTACCCTGGCAACTTATGCTGGGAAGCTAACCTGGTCAAGGGCAGGTTAAGTGTCAGGCTAAGCCTAGCTAGATGCTTAACCAGAATACCGTTAACACATGACCTGTGCTTGAAAAGTAATTATATTACATCAGACTCTCTGGCATGCTGCATTTTAGTTAATGTAACCACTATTAGTCCAAAAATGACAGCAAATGCACTTTAACAATAAATGTAATAAATTCAAACAAAAGGTGTAACAAATGCAAATAACTGAAGTTATATTTGTTTAGATAGTGTGATCATTGTAATGAATCAATTAAATGTCCATAAATAGGGAGATTAAACCATGTGTTGGACACATAATCATGGCGTGTCCTTTCATTCATAAGATGGTGGATGCATTTCAAAGAGAACGTACTTTCAGGGACAGGGCAGACCCGTTGGCTTTTTCTGACAGCTACCTGCATGAGCTGTATGGATTCGAGGGAAGGGATAGCATATATTTGTAGATTACATTTTAGTTTAATGTGCTGTGCAACATAAAATTGCCTGTCTGAGGACAAAGAAACAGGCAGGGTTATAAATGACAGTCTAGGGTGACCATATGTCCTCTTTTCCCTGGACATGTCCTCTTTAATTACCGTTGTTTCAACAACACTGTATTGTGCTAGCAACACCACTGCAGTTTTTTTATAGTCGAACGCAGATTTATTTTCAAAATAATAGCGCTCATTCCAATGCATGAAATAATCGTTGTAAATTCATTTTAAAGCTAGTGAATTAAAATCAAATCAAATTGTGCTGTGTGTTTAAGGAACTATTAAAACAGTTTGATAGGAAAAAAAGATTAATGTTTTTAACAATTGTAAAAGATATGCATTACACAAAATTATATGAATATATTGTCTTGTATAAACTAAACTATTCCTCGTGCTGAAACATGCTATGAATAAATGTTCAATAGGATGTGTTTAATCCAAATATAGTCTCAAACCCTCGGGTACTTGAGGCAGTATAGCCAGCAAAATTAAATTTGATTATAATTCACTAGCTTTAAAATGAATTTACGATTATTTCATGCATTAGAATGAGCGCTATTATTCCCCTTATTTGCCATGGTAAATTGATGAATCAGTGCTCCACCATCAGGGCTTCTTAAAACCCTTGTGTTGTCCTTTTAATATTTTATAATTATTTTTGTCAAAATATTTTTATACTTTTAAGTAAACAAGGATTATTGTCCCTAAATTCCAAATTGAAGGGAAAAAATTGTTGTAATGGGTTGGACTGAAGTTAGACTAAAGGTGTAACACAGAATTGATTGAATATTTATACTATATGCTTTAAATAAGAGTCAAACCAGATGGGGTCTTTTTTGACCCCAGAGGACCACAGGTGTATGGCCATCAGGAGGACAACACGAGGGTTTTAAGAATGGCATGCACGCGCAATTATCTAGACTATTTGAGCCTGGTTTGAATTAGTGAGATCACATTAGCTTCAACTTACCGTTATGGAACTGATTTAAGTGAAGCTTCAAGTCTCATTTTGGACATTAATCTCCGCTTTATGGACCAACCCCCAGGTGTGCTTTAGAATTAGTCTTATTTATGATTATTTACATAGCTATAATTATATATAAATGGTGTGCCTATCCATAGCCCCCTTCAACTTCAGTGAATTAGCTACCACCAGATACCAACAATGACAAGCCTTGTTATTGTTGCTCTCTCCCTCTCTCTCAGCTCACAGCAATTCTGGGGCTACTCATACAACTGTGGCCCTGAACATCTAGGCCTAATGACGCTGCTGATTGCAGATTAACTGTGAATGTTTCTTTTAAAGTTTGCTATTTTTTTTTTATTTTTTATTTAAAGGTGCTATATGTAATACATGTACTGTAATAAATCAAAAAATGACGCCAATGCGTCAGCTTAACATGTTTCAGATATTAAGGAAACATGTTAAGCTGAAATACTATATTTTCTGAAAACAATGCTAATGTCAGTATTTTTTCTTTTGGAAAAGTACATTCCGGGACGGAATTTATGTTCATGTTTTGGCCTGTGTGTTATCAACTGCCCATTTTGACAGCACGAACGGATTGCCAAACATACCTGTAAAAAACGCAAACCCAGCGCGCTACAGCCATGGAAGCAGCAAACGAACGAGATCAAAGAGATTCTACACAACCTAAAAAAACTCAGCATGTTTCTAAACGGTTCCATGACCATAGACGTAGTAAAACACGGTTTGCTTGTCATGATTGCGCTGATCTTGTTCGTCACGTTAGTTTCGATTCTGGGGAGGAGGTGGCGGAGGGATACAACTCAGGTGTTTTGAATTTGAACTGTAGTACCCATTTTTTAACGCTGGCTGTCCGTTTTACATATAGCACCTTTAACCTTTATTTAACCAAGTGGGCACGGTGAAAACAATTTCTCATTTAAAACGGCGACCTGGCCAAGATAAAGCAAAAAGGTGCAAGTACAGACAGAGTTACACATAAATACAAATACACAAGAATTACACAAAGGGTACAGTAAAGACGAAAGATAAAAAAATACAGTCGAAATACAGTCGAAGTTGAATGAGGTAGATGTAAGTACATGTAAAATTAGTGCAAAGAAATCTTAGGTTTAGCGGTAGATCGAATGAGTATACATTGCAGGCAAATACAATGTAATAAGTTAACATTAGTATGACAATTTTACTGTGCAAATGGTAGCAGTGCAAATAACGGTTGATAAACAATATATTTAAAATAAATACTGTTCAAGTCAGTAAAATCAGTTCTGTAAATGACATCCCCGAAATCAAGGATAGGAAGGATGGTCATTTTTACCAGGGTCTTTTTGGCAGCATAGGTGAAGGATGCCTTGTTTCTGAATAGGAAGCCAATCCTAGATTTTATTTTAGATTGGAGAGTGATAATGTGACACTGAAATGAGAGTGAACAATCTAACCAGATACCATCCAGAGTGGAGATGCTTGTCAGGTTGGCGGGTATGGGAAGTGTGCGGTTGAAAAGCATGCATTTAGATTTAAGAGCAGTTGAAGGTTATAGAAGGCGTGTTGAATGGAGTCTAAGCTCTTTTGGAGGTTAGTTAATACAGAGTCCAATGAAGGGCCGGATGTGTATAGAATGGTGTCATCTGCATAGAAATGGATCTGAGAGTCACCAGCAGCACGAGTGACCTCATTAATATACACAGAAAAAAGTGTCAGCCCAAGAATCGAACCCTGTGACACCCCCATCGAGACATCCATAGGTCCAGACAACAGACCCTCAGATTTGACATGTTGAACCCTGTCAGAGAAGTAGTTGGTGAACCAGTCGAGGCAGTTATTGGAGAAGCCAAGGCTACGCAGTCTACCATTAAGGATTTGATGATTGACTGAGTCGAACGCCTTGGCTAGGTCAATAAAAACAGCGGCACAATAGTGTCTTTTATCAATGGCGTTTGTGATATCGTTTAGGACCTTGAGTGTGGCAGAGGTGCAGCCATGGCCAGCTCGGAAACCTGACTGCATAGCAGAAAGTGTGCTGTTGGATTCTAAATGTTTGACAATCTGATTGTTAATCTGGCTTTCGAAGACTTTAGAGAGACAGGGCAGGATGGATATGGGTCTGTAAGAGTTAGGGTCGAGAGTGTCCCCCCCCCTTTGAAAAGAGGGATGATTGGAGCTGTTTTCCAGTCTTTTGGGATCTCTGAGGATACAAGAGAGAGGTTAAACAGGCTAGAAAATGGGAGCTGCAATGATTGCTGCAGAGAGCTTTAGGAATGACGGGTCCAGGTTATCTAGCCCAGCAGATTTGAAAGGGTCTAGCTTTTGCAGTTCTCTTAGGACATCAACTAATTGAATTTGGGTGAAGGAGAAATTAGGGAGGCTAGGGCATGGTACTGCAGAGGGTGAGGGACTGTCAACTGGGGTTGGGCCAGTGGCCAGAATGAGTTTAGCCCGGTGAAACGCATGGCCGGCCATACCAAAATGCTTATTAAAATGATCAACTATGGCCGTTTTGATTGTGGTGATAGTGTTGCCTAGTCGTAGAGCAGAAGGCAGCTGGGAGGAGTTCTTATTCTCCATGGTCTTCACCGTGTCCCAGAACTTTTTGGAATTGATGCTACAGGTTGCAATTTTTTGTTTAAAAAAGCTAGTCTTGGCATTCCTGACTGATTGTGTATAATGGTTCCTAACTTCCCTGAAGAGCTGGATGTCGTGCAGATTTTTTTAGGCTAAAGCGGTGCGCCACAGGGTGTTTTTGTGTTGGGCTAAGATGGTCAGATCTGGAGTAAACCAAGGGCTATATCTACTTTTAGTTCTAAACTTTTTGAGTGGAGCATGTTTGTTTAAGACGGAGAGGAAGGCGTTTTTAAAGAATGTCCAGGCATCCTCGACTGTTGGGATAAGGTCAATATCATTCCAGGGTATCCGGGCTAGGTCAGCTAGGAAGGCCTGTTCACTAAAGTGTTTCAGGGAACGTTTTACCGTAATGAGCGGAGGCAGTTTGACTACAGACGCATTACGAACGCACGCAATGAGGCAGTGATCACTGAGGTCCTGGCTGAAGACAGCAGGGGTGTATTTGGAGGGCATGTTAGTTAAAATAATATCAATAAGGGTTCCCTTATTCATATTCTTTAGGTTGTATCTGGTAGGTTCATTGACAATTTGTGTCAGGTTAAGGGCATCAAGTTTGGATTGTAGGTTAGGGGGGATATTTAGCATGTCCCATTTTAAATCACCTAGTAATAGGAACTCAGAGGACAGGTATGGGGTAAGTAGCTGACATAGGGTATCTAAAGCGCAGCTGGGGGCTGAAGGGGGTCTGTAACAGGCAACAATAGTAAAGGACTTTTGGAGAGGTTAATTTTTAAAACTAGTAGTTCAAACTGTTTGGGCAGAGACTTTGATAGAATTACCGAGCACTGTAGTGTATCCTTACAGAACATGGCCACTCCCCCTCCTTTGGTGGTTCTATCTTGACGGAAGATATTATAGTTTGGGATGGTTATTTCAGAGTTGTTGATAGATTTTTTGAGCCAGGTTTCAGAGACGGCTAGGATGTCGGGGTTAGCTGAGTGTGCTAAAGCACTGAATAAGTCTATTTTAGGAAGTAGGCTCCTTATGTTTACATGCATTAAACCAAGTCTTTTCCGGTTGCAAAAATCACTATACGGTAATACCTGAGGGGTTGGGATAACAGAAGGGGCTAGTGGACCTGGGTTCAACTCTACATCCCCTGAGGAGCAGAGCAGAAATAGGATGAGCGATCTGGTAATGGCTTTAAAAACTGTTTGTTTAGTGCAGTTGGGGAGGTGAAAAAGAGGAGAGTATTTTGGGGCATAGTAAAATATATTTAGGGCATTGAGAGCAGACAAAGAATTTGGAGGCTTATTAACCTGTGGTGGTGATCCGAGGCATTGAGTAATGGTAAAGGAGGTTACCTCAGTGGAGAGGCCAGGTGGGTCAGACAAAGTAGCAGAGGATGTCGGGGGAGGAACCATGAGATTTTCTGGGGAATGATGGATAAAACCTCTACAGTGAGCAAAAGCTATAAAGGTTAACAGAAACAGCAGAAAGTGAGCCATAATGACAAAAGAAAATATAAATAAAAACAAAATATATGCAATAAGCAGTCACGGGTAGAGGCAGGAATTGGAGCTAGTGAGACAAATTGCGTATGCGCGCAAAGTGCGGGAGATGCAAACAAAGGCCTAGCAGATAGCTAGCTAGCAGTGGTACCATGCTATGAATGATGACCTAGCAATGAGCAGTATAGTCAAATCGTAAATGGTCCATTGATCGAAGTGGGACCAGAATCAGGTGTTCGAGAGAGTTATATAATGTATTCCAGAGAGTTGGTTGAAGAAATCAGGGTATGGGTCCGTTTTGTAGAGGATGGCAGGGGTGTTCTGCAAAGCGAGTGTCGACGCCAAATTCTAGCGCGTCCCAAGGAGTGGTAGACTAGGGCGCCGACGAATGGACAGCCACGGTGGTTGGACACGGGCTGCATCAGACGGGCACAACTCCAGGGCGTCAATGTTGGAAGTCCTTGGATGAATTTGTGTCGTCGCACAGCTGAGAGGTTGGTCGATCTTAGGTCTGTCTTGATTGAAGATGCTCTGTGTTGTTGGTATTGGCTTAGCTTAATATGTAGCTTAGCCAATGTAGGCTAGCCAGCAGCAGCTAGTTAGCTGTAATGGTCTGGTAGGTGGGATGAGAGGTATGATCCATTACGTAGTTTGAAGCGAAAGTACTGAGGTGATGGTATTTTATACAGCTGGCTGATCGGAGAAATGTGGGACCATAGGCCGGTCGATGCACATAAGGACAGCAGTTGCTATCCGGTAGAGTATTTAAGATGCAAATGTTTTAAATATTTTATAACATGTTAATTGTATGTTAATGTATTCTTAATTGTATTCTTACTGTTTTAGTTTTACTTTCTGGTTGGTGTTTTTAAAATAATAATAATAATATTGATGTACCACAGGCAGGGCCGGCGCCACGGGGAGGTGTGAGGGGGCGACGCCTCCTCACCGGGACTCTCCCGCCCCCTCAGATCACCATGAATGTTAAAAACCAATTGCATTATCTTCCTAGGGTAATATTAACAAAAATAAACAAGAATGCTTTATCACAGCTTAATCCATCTGGTTCTGATCCCATTTCAACCTCTTATTTCAGTCTTCTAAACAGGGCTTGAAATACACGGCATCCCGAAAATGTCTGGGATGGTTCATAACCAACTTTGGGACATTTTACAGGAAGATTGCCACTAAAATATAACATGCATAAAACACTGGTTACAAATGCACATGTTGAATCACAAGTCTTATGAAGCAGATCATAATTTAGCTTAAAAGTTGATAAAGTATTATTAATAATTACAAGCGCAGCAATATTTTCACACATCGGGAGATCACCTTTGAGATTGCTATTCTCCTTATGAGCCGCATTCTCAAATGGTCACTTCATCTGAACAGTTTCTGTAGATGTATATTTATCATAATGGTAAAACATATAAAGACAAAAGCTCTGCAGTTGCAAAAATATGACTGTATACATTTTTTTGAAAACCGAACACAAATGAAATGCAGGTTTAACTGGCATGTCAGGATGTTTTAAAAATAATTCGCAATGATCGGATATTGACCATATGGTAATTGCAAGGTTATATAGGCTATGTATATATTTAGGTTATATAAATGTAAAATCTTACAAAACCATTCCAATGTTGGTCAAATAGGCATATTATTAGAATGCGAATTACCCGACCGGACTGCAGCCAAATTGCTGCTGCATTGTCAGGCTGGTGAAGTATAGCTCTAGAGAAAATGGTTGTATGATCTTTTTTACCTAGGATTAATAGGCCTATATAATGTAGCATACTAATTAAAATGTACAAAATTGTTTTAGAACATGATATTGTTGCATTTGAGGCTGTGGAATCTTGCAGCTGATAACAGCTCACAGCACTTCGTTTGTTGTGTAATTTTGTGGTGCGATTCCGGCTGGAATGTCAATGTGATGTGTGAGGGCTTTATTGAAGGGCATTTTCAGGAAACTTCAGCAATAGTTTATTGTTTACTGACAGCTGCTATAGTTCAGTCAGCATGATGTAATAATAATAGTGGTAGTCAAAGGTATAGAGCTAAATATTTTTTTATTCTGAAGTTAGGCAATGGGTGCTATACAGTAAAATGTTTTTTTTGTGTTGTTTTGTTTCATTGATGCTTCTGAATTTCTGTTAAGTACTTACCTTTGTTACAAATACTATTTTTCTGTTGTGAACTTTCCACTTTCATAGAAACATATTATAGGGCTTGGTGTTTTTGGTCCTTAAGAAAAAGTTAATAGGCTAATGTGATATTGTTCGATACTTTCATAGAATTTTCACAAAAACGTGATTCTTCACTGTTCCCCAAAAGTGTAATTGGAATCTATACTGTGTGTGTGTGTGTGTATCTGTTTTGCACATTTTATTTTGTGATTTCACGAGAACGAAAGGCTCAAGCGCAGTCTCCGCAACGGATTGAAGCGCACATCTCTGTGAAGACTGCGCGAGCCACAAGACAACACTGTATCCGCGCTACTGATTGCAATGGCAACTAGCACATTCGACAAATGAACAAAATTAATGCTCTGCTAGTTAACTGGATATGTTTTATTTATTAGCCCATTAGTAAATCCGTGCCGCAAATGTTTTAAAAAGTGGTGGAGATAATATTGACCCTGGAAAAAGGGGTGGGAACATGTGCATTTTGTGTATTAATGTGATCGTCCGTTACAAATTAATGTCAGCTCTGTGTGTGAATGGACATCTACTGTGTTTATAAAGTATTTTCTGTTATTGTCTTGAAGGAAATTTCTGTAAAATAATATAAAAGGTACTGGTAATTTTTTGACAGTACTTTCTACTGTTTTTTACAGATTCTTTTTTACAGTGTAACAGCAAGGTTTCTGAGTGGTTAAGGTTAGGGTAAGGGTTTGGGTAAGGCTAAGATCAAGTTAACAGCAAGGTCTCACTGAATTCTGTGAAATGAACACGCCATCACTTCCTTGTGCACATCACAGACCTTTCTGCCATTCCGTGAAACTGCCACGCATTTTGGTCCGTGTTCATTTCACGGAATTCTGTGAGATCAGGTTGTCTGAAAGGTAGCTACTAACATTTGCGTAAACTGCAAACTACTATGTTTCAAATTGTTTTTGTTCTGTTCTAAAGAGGGCAAGACTGTGTTCATAATCACAAGATTTTCCCACGACATGCAATAACATCTGCATTTTTCTATAAATGTGACAAATAAACTTGAACAAAATAATTGGTTTGACTTACAGTGAGTATTTTTATAATCAAATTAAGTCAAGACCAAGCAAAAGAGTGTGTTTTATGTTGCAGTAGGTCAGTTTCATTTACACCATACCATGATGAAGTGTGCCACATTATTAATGGTTTAACTTCCATAACCACAGTATGATTCAACAGTTGTGATCATCTGGTGTTATACTGTAAAATATATATTTTCACATTGTTGGATTAATTTGATTTACAGTTTTTTTCTGATTGCTTAAGAACATTTTTTGTAACTATTGGCTATTTTTGCAAAACTCTACACACAAATAGGAAAACCTTTCACCCAATTATTAAAACATTGTAGTGCTCCTGCAAAAGCAAACACAGCTAGATTAACTCTTCACACCATCGTAAAAATGGTGTTTGCGTATCAAACAGTAAACACAAGCCAACATCTACTAAGCACACAATGTGCCAACTACACACTGATGGTATGCATACAAAACACATCTGGCTTTTGCTTTCTCTGTGTACAGATGTCAATTTGAGGTCATACTTTTGTCATAGTGTCATGTATACAAGGATCCAAACTTAAAGTATTGGTGTTTATTCACACTCATCAAAACCAAGACAAAGTCAGAACACAAAACAGTAATTTCACAAAAAAAAAAATCAGCCTACATCCTGTCATCTTTCTGGGTCCGGCCACAAAATTTTGTCCACATCGCATGCGATATCCTCCAGTCCAAGGCACCGGGGAAAAAATCTCCTTGAATGCCGTATCCAGGCCTGACATGATGCCTGGTCAATATCTCCACATGCCTCCTCCATTGCCTGTAAAAGGGCTACCTGTTGATGAGGATGAAGGTCGTACACTTTCCAGCGCCAGGCAGAGAATAACTCCTCGATAGGATTTAAGAATGGAGAGTATGGAGGGAGGTTGAGTGCCATGAAGAATGGGTGGTCTGTAAACCAGTTGCGGACCAAAGCAGCCCTATGGAAACTAACATTGTCCCATATGATGACATATCGGGTATGCTCTGGTCTCTGAACAGTGAGCATACCCGAGCATGTAAGGTGTCCAGGAATGCAATAATGTTTGCAGTATTGTATGGGCCAATGGTTGCATGACGGTGAACAACACCATTTTGGCTTATAGCTGCATACATGGTTATGTTACCACCACGTTGTCCTGGGACATTCATGATGGCACGGTGTCCAATAATGTTCCTGCCACTTCTCCTGGTTTTACTGAGGTTAAAACCGGCCTCATCTACAAAAAGTATCTCATGTCCCATGGCATCTGCTTCTAGTTCCATCACTCTCTGGACAAGACAAAACAAATGCAACACATCAGGCCCATGCACAGCACTTCACTATGCACTTCCAAATTCAGAACCAATGACACTATAGCTTACCTGCACATAGTCATATCACAGTTGCTTTACACGTTCTGTGTTTCTCTCGAAAGGAACTCTGTAAATTTGCTTCATTCTTATGCTGTGGCGCACAAGTACACGACTTAGTGCAGAAATACTTACACTGTGTATATTTTGAAAGATGGTGTCATTATCAATTATGCACTGCTGTATTTCGCGCAGTCTTATTGCATTATTGGCAATCACCATGTTCACTATATGGGTGTCTTGCTCTGGAGTGAACATTCTTACTCTGCCCCCAACATCTGGACGTCTAGCAATTCTATAAAGTAACAATTTTAGTATTTTTGCATGTATGGTACTGTTGTGTTTCTCATTAGAGTATGGCAGTGCTACAAAGTACTTACTGATTCTCATTTCGAAATGTCCTAATGATGCTTGCCACAGTGTAGCGGCTCAAATTAGGCTGAACCCGTTGGCCGGCTTCCCTCAGGGTCATCCCATGGTTGATGACATGGTCCACTATTGTAGCTCTGATGTCTTCAGTTATTCTATTTCTTACTCTTCTTACTTTTCCTCTTTCCCCTCCTCATCCTCTTCTTGCTCCTCCTCTTCCTTTTCTTGCTCCTCCTTGTCCTTTTCCTCTAACTTCCTCTAACCCTCTCGCTTCTTCAACTCCATGTCCTCTTCTTCCAACTTCTTCACCTCCACATCCTCTTCCTCCAACTTCTTCACCTCCACGTCCTCTCCCTCGGCCTCCTCGGCCTCCTCTGATTCTCACTCTTCTCACTCTAACTGCTCTTTCCATTGTACTCCACACAGACAGCTTACCTGTGGTTTATTTATAGTGCTTAGGCTGATTGCAAAGTGAACTAATTATCTCAAACAGTTTTCACATGTGAAAGTGTGCCAGAAAGTTGGCAAATAGTGTTAATGTTAGCCATACATGTGTATAATTTTGCTAGGAGTGTGTTGGAAATTTGGTAATTGAGTAGTGTAAGCAGTGAGTTGTGTTTAAAGTTCTACAAAAAGAGTGTTGTGTAGTGAATTGTGCCTACAGTTTTGCAAAGTGTGTGTTACAAAATTGCAAACTGAGTGCAAAGCATTGTTCGTGCTTTTAGTTTTGCAAACTCAGTAAGTGGTTTTGCTATACGTATTAATAGTTTTAGAAATTGTGCTACAAGAATCACGGTTAGCGCTTAAGCATTCAGAAAAAACTGTAAGCCAATGGTTACAACTTACTACCTGAGTCTCTGGATATCTTTCAGGTTTCTGAGAATTTAAATGATGGTACCACTTTCTGTAAATCTCCAGATGTCTTCCTCATTCTAAACCTTCCTCATAAACATCCTCTATGTAGTCTATTTTTATATAAACAATACTCAGCAGGTCAGACCTCACTCCGGGGGACGGGGGTGGTTTTGTATTATTCTGCAACCTGTGAATGTATTTCCAGCCTGAAGATGTGAAGAAGTGAAACACATTTTCAGGTCCTAATCATTTCCTCTTCTCATCCTTTGTTCCCATTTGCATCCTCTTACAAACCCTCCATTGACTCTTGTTGAAATTTCCTCCCCCCTCTTTCTCTTTCATCTCCTGCTTTGCAGGGGTGAGACACAAAGAGAAAAAATCTCTGATAAATGGTATGGGGTTCTAACAGTGTCTGTGTACATCTACTAAATATGTGCTGTGTAGGGCAAGAGGAAACAAAGTGTTTGTGTGGGCGAGAGTGTGAGCAAAATATAAGGGGGAGGGGTAACTGACCATTAGTGTTTCCTATTGATTCATAGTGTGTCAATCCTTGGCCCTGCCTAGTCTCAGTGGATGTAACACAAGGAACAGACAGGCCTCCCATTCAGAAGCATCTTCGAATATTCTCAGAAACTCTTCTCTCTTTCGCATCTTACTCAGGAAAAAGTAATGTTTACATGTATCCACTTCTTATTTGGTTTCAATATACATCCAGTGAACATCGGATACTTCAGATCCAGTAACCTACAAGAAGCCAATGGGTTTAAACTAAGCATTTAACTGCTCAATTTGCGACAGAGTGAGGAATGAAACGGACATCTTGCATTGCCCATCTTTACCAAAGGCACTGGAGAGCAAACAACAGAAGTTTCTGATTCATTAAATTATGTATTATATTCAGGTTGTCTTCATGACTGGAGCAGTGCTCCTTCTAACCATCTCATTCACCCTGTGTTTCCCAACTGCCAACCAGTACTCTCGCGGAGTGGTAAGTAGGAAATGTGCATGATTCTTCCAACTCAATAATTATGAGTATTTTAAAAAACTTCATCCTTTTTTATACACACATAGCCTCCAAATAATGATATTTGATGTATACACACATTTTGTCATACATGCATAGGCATCATTCCAGTGTCCACATTGGTTATAGTATGATTATGATTTCTAAGCAATTGCACCATGCTGTTTCCATAATATATATTTAACTGTAAAGAAAATATACACCATAGGTGTTTTAAACCTAAATGTATTGCTCATGATTCTCTATCCACAACAATACTTAACAACAGTTGTCATATTTGTAATATTGCTTGGTATGTAGACCAGTGTATAGGAATACTGCAGATTGCTTCACAGACTTCAAGTGTGAGTGTGTGTACATGTGTTTAGAAATTCATATCTTTCTTGAACCGGAGATATTTTCCCCTACATACATACACAAGCACACACGGAGAAACAAATTCAATAACATCCTGTCCAACACTTAATCTTATGTAAAAAATAAAATAGGCTCTTTTCAAGCATAAAACATTCCAAGCATTTATTTTAAATAAACTTTGCTTTACTACCTAAATTTGCTAGATTCCAACACAAGGTAAGAAAAATCTGTTAATCCTTGTTAGGAATTTAATATTAGAAGAATGAGAAGAAAAAATACTTCATGTTTGTGAAACCTAGTGACAATGTGCCAATGCAATATGGGTCTGTCAACCTGATCCTATTCCTTAATGTAGGTTTACTGGAGTATCAGTTATTATCTTGTGCTGATAATGTACACAAATTTTACGAAAACATAAACTGTGAAAAACAAACTGTCTTGCTGACTATTTCCAATATTTAAGATTAGATTTTTATCACTTGTTGATATAGTAACAGTACTCATAATTTCTCGAAACCAATTATTGAATGAATAAAAGTGATATGTTCATAACAAGTAGCTCAGGGTGAAACCTGTTCCAAACTTGGAAAAAATGTCACTGACGGATCGCCAAATGAAAAGAACAAACTCAAGTATAAACATATTTTATTGTAAAAATGTATAAACAAAAGTTAATTCACAAACACTGCCACGGTACTATTCTTCTGCCCTCCTCTTTATGCCTACGAGGGGAACGTAAAACAATATGGAGAGCTACTAAACCATCCCACAACCACTTTACTATGCAATGTAGTCTGGCACTTTACTAAACAGTGACATCAACGGGTTCACAGAGCCAATACACACCTTACAAGGAGCTAACCACCACAATCGTATAAGAGAAAGGTGGATAACAATCGTATGTTTCACGCTTCTTGTTTTGGACGTTGTACATACCGTATTTTACGAATATACCACTCGCGATATGCACGTTTTCACAAACAGCACACCCCCCCACGCGGCGCACTATATAGAATGTTTTTTACACAAGATAACTACAGTCATTGGTTGCGTCTCAATACGCAAAGTATGCATACCAAATAGTATGCCAGACTACGATTAGTATGTCCCAAACCATAGTACGCAAAAATAGTATGTCAGCAGTCCCCGGATGGTCTACTATTTCCGGGGGATTTTCGAAGTATGCAACCCTGCATGCTTTTTGGGCTGATATAACCCATAATCCGTTGCGACACAAAATAGGAGTTTCCGAAGCCGAAATTCTTCTTTGGCTGTGTTTAAATGTAAGTATCCAAAAGTTAGGTAATAATAAAAGTGTCATTACATTCGTTTTTGGTTATTGTACTAATATAAAATACATTTTAAGTTAAATGCGAACTGTTTGTGCCAAATGTTTACTGTTCAAGCTTTGCGGGCTTCATCGCTTCTGGAAGTGGTCTAATTTTAGATGCAACGTTATGACGCGTTAGTATATCCCCTATGCTAGCATACTCGCTTACTATATACTTAATAGTACGTACTTTAGCACCACCTGCGTAGTACGTACTTTTAGTATGTAGTATGCATATTGGGATAAACGTAAAACGTTTTCTAAATTAAATAGATCAAGCAGCTCCTGTAGCATAAAAAATACATGTTTAATGCAATAATTGATGCAGCTATAATGAATGAATTAATTCAATCTTTATTTATTGTCTAATGCCAATACAGGACACTAGGCACTTAACCAGACTTTCAAAACGCTCTGTGCTCAGACGACCCGTGGCCGGGGTGTGCGCATGTGTTACATTAGCTATATTTAAAAAAATACATATCAACATCATGTCGTTCTTTGGAAAATGTATAGCCTTAGATTAAATCCTACTCATTTGGAATGGCACAAATATTCTTTCTCTCTTAAATCATCAGATCCAAATTTAAAATGTAGAACAGAGAGATAGAGATCTAGAAAGGATATTAACATTTTAGATATTACCTTTTGGAAATAATACCATGTACAGTACCTCAAGCCGCAGATTATAACACACTTTTACGAGCAGACAGTAATACCGGTAATCAGACATCTCATACAGAATATACAAGTTGGTCAAATCCCCAGATTTACAATGTGACTGCAGTAACAAATACTAAGTGTTTAATTATCCGAGAACTGAATACAAAATTCATAGTTTTATTAATTGTAGCATGGCATTCATATTTTATAGTAAAATAAAACTAATTGGGTAGTGCTAGGAGCACTATTCAGTATGATCATACAGTACGAGTGTATGGATTTGTCGAACTTTTTCCATACACTATTGCGCACATTGCTCAAATGGTTCGAATCATAATGAGTGTTTAAATTATGTTACAGGCAGTGGTGGAAGAAACGAAACTACTTACTCTTACTTAAGTAGGCATTTCACTATGTAAAGTAGGCTACTTTTCTACCTTTTAAATCATAATTTGCTACTGAGTAAACAATTAATTATATCAAAATCTTAACAGATTTTTTTAGCCAATTAGGGTATCACCCAATCACAAATGGGTCAATGAAAATCAAGAAATACAGATGGAGAAAAAATCGCTGCAGCATGCACAGGGTTGGCAATGTGACAACCGACCAGAACAGCGCAGGAGTAGGCCTAATTTAAGGACTGAAGATTTGGAGAAACAGAAACAAAATGGACAAAGGACAAATAACATTGAGAACAGTGGAACTCAGGACAAAAATACGGAGGACGAGTGCCCATGACCACACTTGGAATAATTCTTCACCTAAAGGATGAGAAAATGAGACAGCGTGCAAATGCATCTTTTTTTACATTGTTGGGGTAATTAGATAAAGCAGCTAACAACACTATACACTTGTGTCATCGTTAGCCTGGGAATCAGTTAGGACAGAACTAGCTAGTGTGTGTGTGTGCTGCACAAAGTATTAGGACAACCAATTTCAATATAATAGGTTAAATCAGCAGTCATTTAACCAAATGTACCGCTCTTTCACGCTATGCGATTAATTAAACAATAAATGATGAAATAAAATAAAAAACATTTGAAATGAATGCTTTTTGATGATGTATAGTAACTATAGAGATTGCTTAGACATGTGACCAAGTGAGCGGCAACGTCATCAAAACGCAAAGAATTTGGGTAAATTTTGGCCAGGGCTGGTATGTTTACATGGGCTGACATAGTAGGCTAGTGTTCTGGCATGAAAATAATAAAAACTTCGCGTGAAAAACAGAATCCTACAAAATGCATTGGGACAAAACAAACATTTTCGGACCATACCACCTAAAACTAAATCATAATGCAAAGACGAGATATGACGAGAAAATAAAGGGAATGAAAGGACTGGAACCTTACGAGCATAGGGACTGGTCAAGGGCCGGCGGGACGTCAACCTGTTGGCTGTTGCCCAACTTCCAGCACCCATATACAACTACATGATCAGGGTTCTAATTACTTGGGGCCTCACATGAAAGCAGTAAAATCATACACCTGTGGTGTCTCTAAATATCATCAGCACCATTATTTAGATCACAAACAATGCATTTTTCCTTTAATATATATCACAACATTTATGTTAATAAACAGCCTAAAAGAAACGTGTTTTACGAAAGAATGCAATAGGTCTATGCTACTGCTAGGCGCATATCGCGATGGATGTGTTTTTGATCACGTTATACATCGGTTGCTCAAGTCAAATGTTATTTAAATACAAAAGGATACCAAACCACTTACAGGAGCCCATTCTTTGCCCAACAAAATCATACACTCAGTATAGCAACAGGGTGATATAAATGGTGGTTTGTTATTATTGTTGATTCTCTACTCCTGTATTAATAAATGTTGAACTCAAATGAATGAAGTCCAATGTTAGGCTATTTATTTATCTACACATGCCGTACCTACTTAGGCTACTTTTTTAAGAGACCCCCACAAAGATGAAATAATAATTCGAACCCTGGTGTTAGTGCATACACACACAAAGTTTTCAGTAACTTCAAGTCGCTGCAGCAGGCAGGCCCAGGTTTTTTGTACATATGGATGGGTCCAGGACCTGGAGATTGTAAATGTGGGGAAGAAAACTGTTGTCCATTCAAAGGAATGCTAATGTTTTAAGCACCACAATCCTCGTTCTCTCCTCTATCTGCATGCATTCAGGTTTCAACAAACCAACGTAACTAAGACACAAACACATAATGCACAAGGTAAATTGTGAAAACTTTGACTCGTTTATTGGTCTTACTAAATGCACTTTCTAGTAGAACACTGTTGGAGCTACTGGTGCATGAGCCTGTTAAATACAAATATATTTAAGTCTTGAATTAAAAGACAGTTCGCATGGGCGCCTTGTTTGTGCCGCGGATTCCCAAAATGCTCTGCGGGAATATGTCGTGATGACGACACATTAGCAATCTCTATAGTACTCTTATAGTACTTTTACTTTTTAACACCAGTAGTTTTAATTGTAGTTGAGTAGTATTTCAGTAATGTAACAGTACTTGTACTTTGAGTACAGATTTTCAGTTCTCTTTCTACCACTGGTTACAGGGTCACATGAATACTGTAGATGGCACCCAGATAGACACAAACGCCCACCCAAAGAATAGTACAGTGGGCTATATGAATCACACAGCATTCCACTCAATTTACCGGTGATAATAAGCGGAAAATGTGCTTCTAAATATGATTGCATGAGGTTGGAATACAATTTATTCAGCAGGACAAATATCATGGCACCTATTTAGGCTAAATTATGATGCTATTACAGATTACATGACTATTATTGTTTGTTGAAAATATTTGTTTGAAGAATGGCATACTTCTCAATACAAGAATTGTATCTGGACCTTTTCCAACTGCTCCGCTCAAACCCGCACATCGCTGACAGGAAAAATATTGACACCAAATTCACTCCAATAATTTTTTAAGTCATATTACAATATTAACAAAACCCATCCATGGTGTGACCATGTATGTCGATCATTTAAATTTTGAAACTAAATCAATTTGAACTGTTGTAACGTTTGAATAAACAGGAAAGTGTGACCATGTATATGAAAAAATAAATATAGATTCCACAAAGACTCTTTAGTCGTGGCCACTATATAACCTCACTCCCTCTCCTGCACTTGGTCCCTTTCACTTTTGTAGTTAATCTTGATTTTGTACCTGTTTGTTTTGTTAGGTTCTTTATTAAAGGTACAATATGTAATATCAATCAAAACAATAACAAAATACATACTTTGCATTAAAAGCAAACATCACTATACATATATTATATATATTTCTTAGTTGTGTACTTACATTATCCTAAATGTTTCCACTAACTTTCAAATCCAGAGAAATTTGTAATATAATTCGAAGACACGGGACGTTTCATTTTGTTGCCCGT
>JACXGM010003881.1:0-20582 GCA_016801145.1 Umbra pygmaea | reverse complement strand
GGTTGTTCTAAGTTCCAGAGAGCCGCCAAACATAACGTGAATAAAGTTGTAATTTTTTTAACAATATATTACTTTGTCAGTGAACATTTTTTCTGCCGGAGACGCTAGATTGGAAGGTTGTCATTGACGACGATAACAAAACCCATGATCCCACGCAACCTCCCGACGTCATCCAAGTACATATTTTGCTATTGTTTTGATTGAGAGCCCCCTGGCGGCCAAAAATTACATATTGCACGTTTAAAGTATTTAGCAAACACCATTAAGGATTATGGTAGCAATGGAAACAACAAATAGCCTACTTATAATACAAATATTATTAAATTATATATTTTGCTACAACATGAGTGTAGCCTATGTTAAATGTTGAATTATGAGAAGCAGTGTTTTGTTGTTGAAAAATAATCGGCGACAATTCTAAAACACATGATAGCCAGTAACTTTAGTTATTACATTATATTGCAAAGACTAAAGTTAAAAGTATTTTACGACATGATAGACATTATTTAGTTAATTCTCAGCCAGGGCTAAAAATCTTTTGACTGTGGTTATTGGCCATTGAGCCATTGAAAGCATTCATTCAGTGAGAGGTGCTTAGCGCCTTGGTTGCTTAGCGCTTGGGTACCAGATAATTGGCTGGGTACCAACGTTAGGCGGCGTCGGATTTTGGTGGTTTTAGTAGTAATTAGGGGTAAAAAAACATGGAAATCATTGATAAAAAGCTTTCTGTTTGAGATTTTTTAAATTGGACAACAGAATAATGTAAAATTAACATATTTAGGAAAAGTCAAGGAAGCAGGAGGGTGTAGCTTTCAAAATCACAGATGTATTTTAATTACAAACTCAAACGCCGGATGGCGTTGGCCTTTGGCGGTTCTAGTGTTAAGGATGATGGAGGTCATTGTGCTCATTGGGACCTTAAATGCTGCTGATATTTTTCGGGTACCCTTGCCAGATCTGTGCCTCGATACAATCCTGTCTTGTAGGTCAACAGACAATTCCTTGGACTTCATGGCTTGGTTTGTGCTCTGACATGCATTGTTAACTGTGGGGCCTTATATAGACAGGTGTGTGCTCTTCGAAATCATGTCCAATCAACTGAATTTACCACAAGGACTCCAATCAGGTTGTGGAAACATCAAGGATGAACAGTGGAAACAGGATGCACCTGAGCTCAATTTTGAGTGTCATGGTAAAGGCTGTGAATACTTATGTACATGTGCTTTTTTGTTTTTTATTTTTATAAATTTGGTAAGATTTATTTCACATTGTCATTATGGGATATTGTTTGTATAATTTTGAGGTAAATAATGAATTTAATCAATTTTGTAATAAGGGTGAAACATAACAAAAATGTGGAAAAAGTGAAGCGTTGTGAATACTTTCCACCTACACTGTAGTAGGTGTCCAAGTGAGGTATATTTGTAGAAGACAGATATGGGTAGTATGTATGAACGTTTGAGAGATCTAGAACAAACATCCACTGATTTACAGACGCTCAAACAAAAGGTGTTGCTTTCATTCCATTCAGGTGTTGCTTTCAGCCACTCTTCATCTGGGCCCATATTTATCAAGCTTCTTAGAATTACTCTTAAGAACACTGCTAAGACTTGACTTAAGAGTAAGAAAATTCTTGGCTCAAAGCTGCGCCTAAAAGTTAGTTATCAAAAATCTCAGTCCTACTTTTAGTGAAGTGTAGGACTAAATCTTAAGTGTCAGTCTTAGAGCTGATTCACAACACTTTGCTGTGCCGCAAACGGGATTTTGGATGACGACATAGGCAAGATCCAATCACTGAATAGATGTACTTGTTTAAGAATATTCTCAGATAACTTCACATTCAATGGTGACATTCATAAGAGGAGTTGACATTCAACAAACATTTGACAATAAAGAATTTTCAAGAGAATCCATTATGATATACACATTGTAAATTAAAGATAAAAAAAGATTTCCAAAATGTTTTCCACTATTTCTCAATTAAATATTTCAAACGAGTGTGCTGTGAACTGACCTGCCTATGTAGCCTAGAGTTAAAGATGTAATCATAGCCATCATGGATTCCAAAAGATAACCGAACTGGAGAGAATAAAAAACACTGCTTGCTGTAGTTGAATTTCTGAGTGGAGAATATGGAATCTGCGATTCCACTGGCCAATCCCTCTCCACCACACTTCGTGTGATACGTTGAAGTGACAATGTGTTGAGCTGTAAGTGCAATAATAGTTTCAATTACAATTCGGCTTATTGATGGTTGTGATGTGCCAAATCATCAGCATTGCGTTGCAAACAAAGCATAATCACTACCTTCAATTACCGTAATCTGCAAATGAATTGCTGCATAAATGTCACTGGTGAAATGACGTTCCTCACTCATTCGCTGACGAAGATGATGCCTGCTCTGTCCAAACAATACAGTTTTTAATTAATTAAGCGGTGTCAAACAATAAAAAAAAACATTCTTCCTCTCCTAAAAGATTTGCGCACCTCTCTGTCTACGCCATCACAAGCCCCTACTGGCAACTCTTAACCACTTGAGAGACTAAAGACTCAGCACATAAGACTAAAATGGAACTTTGAGAAGCTTGATAAATACGGGCCCTGATCATTTTTATGCAATGTATTACAAAGTCCCTTTTTGTCATGAACTTAATCCCCCAAAAAAACATGTCCACTGCATTTCAGCCCTGCCACAGAAAGACCAGCTGCCATCATGTCAGTGATTGTCTAATTAACACAGGTGAGAGTGTTGACAAGGACAAGGCTGGAGATCACTCTGTCATGTTGATTGAGTAAAAATAACAGTCTGGAATCTTTAAATGGATGGTGGTGCTTTAAATCATTGTTGTTCCTCTGTCAACCATGGCTACCTGCAAAGAAACACGTGCCATCATCATTGCTTTGCACAAAAAGGCCTTCACAGGCAAGGGTATTGTTGCTAGTAAGATTGCACCTAATCAACAATTTATCGGATCATCAAGATCTTCAAGGAGAGAGGTTAAATTGTTGTGAAGAAGGCGTCAGGGCTCCCAAGAAAGTCCAGCAAGCGCCAGGACCATCTCTTAAATTAGGAATCTCAGGAATGGCAGCAGGCAGGTGTGAGTGCATCTGCACGCACAGTGAGACAAGATGTTTGGAGGAAGGCCTGATGTCAAGAAGGGCAGCAAAGAAGCCACTTCTCTCCAGGAGAAACATCAGGGATAGACTGATATTCTGCAAAAGGTACAGGGATTGGACTGCTGGGGACTGGGGTAAAGTCATTTTCTCTGATGAATACCCATTCAAATTGCTTAGGCCAATCCAGAAAACACTTTGGGGAAGACAAGGTGAGCACTACCATTAGTACTGTGTCATGCCAACAGTAAAGCATCCTGAGCCCACCGGAGTGGGCTCACTCACAGTTTTGCCTAAGAACCCAGCCATGAATAAATAATGGTACCAACACATACACAAAAAGCAACTTCTCCCAACCATCCAAGAACAGTGTGGTGAAGACCAATTCCTTTTCCAGCATGATGGGGCATCTTGCCATGGGGCAAAATTGATAAATAAGTGGCTTGGGGAAGAAAAAAACATGGACATTTTGGGTCCATGGCCAGGAAACTCCCCAGACTTTAATCACATTGAGAACTTGTGGTTGATCCTCAAGAGGCGGATGGACAAACAAAAACCCACATATTCTGAGAAACTCCAAGCATTGGTCATGCAAATATGGGCTGCATCAGTTAGGTTGTGCCATAAGCCAGAAGTTAAATGACATCATGCCAGGGTGGATTGAATAGGTCTTGAAAAAGAAGTATCAATACAGCAAATATTGGCCCTCATTTATGAAACGTGCGTACAACCTAAAACATGCGTAGGACGGGCGTACGCCGATTCCTACGAAAAGCAAGGGATTCATCAATTTGAACATGAGCGTAGGCTGCAATAAAATCTCACGTCTGGTCTGACCTCATGTACGCAAGTTCTCCAGTGTGACTAGCGGTGTTCATGGATAATCCCATATTACGAAATAATTGTATACAGCACATTGCTATTAAGTGGTTTACTTTTTCCCTTTCACTTCGAGGTGGCCTCGAACATGAGGGCTGAAATTAGGCAAAAAATAAAATTCAATCATATAATATATATACTGCTCAAAAAAATAAAGGGAACACTAAGATAACACATCCTAGATCTGAATGAATGAACTAATCGTATGAAATACTTTCGTCTTTACATATTTGAATGTGTTGACAACAAAATCACACAACAATTATCAATGTCAAAATGAGGCTCAGTAGTGTGTGTTGCCTCCACGTGCCCGTATGACCTCCCTACAACACCGGGGCATGCTCCTGATGAGATGGCGGATGGTCTCCTGAGAGATGTCCTCCCAGACCTGGACTAAAGCATCTGCCAACTCCTGGACAGTCTGTGGTGCAACGTGGCGTTGGTGGATGGAGTGAGAAATTATGTCCCAGATGTGCTCAATCGGATTCAGGTCTGGGGAATGGGCGGGCCAGTCCATTACATCAATGCCTTCCTCTTGCAGGAACTGCAGACACACTCCAGCCACATGAGGTCTAGCATTGTCTTGCATTAGGAGGAACCCAGGGCCAACCGCACCAGCATATGGTCTCACAAGGGGTCTGAGGATCTCATCTTGGTACCTAATGGCAGTCTGGCTACCTCTGGCGAGCACATGGAGAGCTGTGCGGACCCCCAAAGAAATGTCACCCCACACTATTACTAACCCACCGCCAAACCGGTCATGTTGGAGGATGTTGCAGGCAGCAGAACATTTTCCACGGCGCCTCCAGTCTCTGTCACATATGTCACATGTGCTCAGTGTGAACCTGCTTTCATCTGTATAGAGCACAAGGCGCCAGTGGCAAATGCCAAACGTCCTGCACGGTGTTGGTCTGTAAGCACAACCCCCTCCTGTGGACGTCGGGCCCTCATACCACCCTCATGGAGTCTGTTTCTGACTGTTTGAGTGGACACATGCACATTTGTGGCCTGCTTTAGGTCATTTTGCAGGGCTCTGGCAGTGTTCCTCCTGATGCTCCTTGCGCAAAGTCGGAGGTAGTAATCCTGCTGCTGGGTTGTTGCCCTCCCACGGCCTCCTCCACGTCTCCTGATGTACTGGCCTGTCTCCTGGTAGCGCCTCCAGGCTCTGGACACTACGCTGACAGACACAGCAAACCTTCTTGCCACAGCTCACATTGATGCGCCATCCTGGTTGAGCTGCACTAGCTGAGCTACTTGTGTGGGTTGTAGACTGTCTCATGCCACCACTAGAGTGAAAGCACCGTCAGCATTCAAAATTGCCCAAAACATCAGCCAGGAAGCATAGGAACTGAGAAGTGGTCTGTGGTCACCACCTGCAGAACCACTCCTTTATTGGGGGTGTCTTGCTAATTGCCTATAATTTCCACCTGTTGTCTGTTCCAACTGCACAACAGCATGTGAAATGAAGGTTGGATTTGTATGTGATTGGTGACTTTGGCAGTCTGGCTCTGTTAGAGGACCTAAATGCGCGTTCTCTACATTGGGGTTTTTGGCCACCGGGACCGTTCAGCGGGAAATCGGGGACAACAATAGTCGAATTATGCCAGCCAGGCCCGGATTAAGAATTCAGAGGCCCCTGGGCACAATGTCTTGTAGGGCCCCCCACCCCACCCACTAGGGATGCTCATATTGACCGTTTAACCATTAACCGAAACTAAAACATTTGCCTGATTAATACTATCAGTTAAACGGTTTAGAAGTTTTTTAAATTTTTTACGTATACAGTGCCTTGCGAAAGTATTCGGCCCCCTTGAACTTTTCAACCTTTTTTCCACATTTCAGGCTTCAAACATAAAGATATGAAATTGTAATTTTTTGTGAAGAATCAACAACAAGTGGGACACAATCATGAAGTGGAACGAAATTGATTGGATATTTCAAACTTTTTTAACAAATAAAAAACTGAAAAATTGGGCATGCAAAATTATTCAGCCAGCTTAAGTTAATACTTTGTAGCGCCACCTTTTGCTGCGATTACAGCTGTAAGTCGCTTGGGGTACGTCTCTATCAGTTTTGCACATCGAGAGACTGAAATCTTTGCCCATTCCTCCTTGCAAAACTGCTCGAGCTCAGTGAGGTTGGATGGAGAGCGTTTGTGAACATCAGTTTTCAGTTCTTTCCACAGATTCTTGATTGGATTCAGGTCTGGACTTTGACTTGGCCATTCTAACACCTGGATATGTTTATTTGTGAACCATTCAATTGTAGATTTTGCTTCATGTTTTGGATCATTGTCTTTTTGGAAGACAAATCTCCATCCCAGTCTCAGGTCTTTTGCAGACTCCATCAGGTTCTTCCAGAATGGTCCTGGATTTGGCTCTATCCATCTTCCCATCAATTTTAGCCATCTTTCCTGTCCTTGCTGGGGAAAAGCAGGCCCAAACCATGATGCTGCTACCACCATGTTTGACAGTGGGGATGGTGTGTTCAGGGTGATGAGTTGTGTTGCTTTTATGCCAAACATAACGTTTTGCATTGTTGCCAAAAAGTTTGATTTTGGTTTCATCTGACCAGAGCACCATCTTCCACATGTTTGGTGTGTCTCCCAGGTGGCTTGTGGCAAACTTTAAACAACTCTTTTTATGGATATTTTTCAGAAATGGCTTTCTTCTTGCCACTCGTCCATAAAGGCCAGATTTGTGCAGTATACGACTGATTGTTGTCCTATGGACAGACTCGCCCACCTCAGCTGTAGATCTATGCAGTACATCCAGAGTGATCATGGGCCTCTTGGCTGCATCTCTGATCAGTCCTCTCCTTGTATGAGCTGAAAGTTTAGAGGGACGGCCGGGTCTTGGTAGATTTGCAGTGGTCTGATACTCCTTCCATTTCAATATTATCCCCTGCACAGTGCTCCTTGGGATGTTTAAAGCTTGGGAAATCTTTCTGTATTCAAATCCGGCTTTAAACCTTTCCACAACAGTATCTCGGACCTGCCTGGTGTGTTCCTTGTTCTTCATGATGCTCTCTGTGCTTTCAATGGACCTCTGACATTATCACAGAGCAGGGACATTTATACGGAGACTTGATTACACACAGGTGTATTCTATTTATCATCATTATTCATTTAGGTCAACATTGGATCATTCAGAGATCCTCACTGAACATCTGGAGAGAGTTTGCTGCACTGAAAGTAAAGGGGCTGAATCATTTTGCTCGCCCAATTTGTCCGTTTTTTATTTGTTAAAAAAGTTTGAAA
Organism: Umbra pygmaea; assembly: GCA_016801145.1. Taxonomy (NCBI): domain Eukaryota; kingdom Metazoa; phylum Chordata; class Actinopteri; order Esociformes; family Umbridae; genus Umbra; species Umbra pygmaea. The sequence goes on along the minus strand of JACXGM010003881.1, from coordinate 13,330 downwards.
TATCCGATAAATTTAATTCCACTTCATGATTCTGTCCCACTTGTTGTTGCTTCTTCACAAAAAAATACAGTTTTATATCTTTGGTTTGAAGCCTGAAATGTGGCAAAAGGTCAAAATGTTCAAGGGGGCCGAATACTTTCGCAAGGCACTGTAGCTAGCTAACATATATTAATTGGGATGCTAACGAAAAACAGTATTAAAACATAATGTAAAACATAATGTAATGTTACTAACCGGAAAAAAGTGATATGCCAACTGCTTTGAGTGTCTTGTCGTACAACCCAACGCCATAACCACACCCTAAACGTCCCTTTGCTTTGTCGCCGATTTTAAAATCAACAAGACCATAATTAAAAAAATTAACATCATGATAAACTGCAGAATGCTTACATCTAGCGATTGAGACCATATACTCGAACATGAAAATGTTTACTGAGGTAATAAATCAAGTATGTCTCTCATTCTCATAGACTATTACAGAAACCAAGCTCTTTTGCAACCAGATGTATCACCCCCACCTAGAATTCAGATAGAATGCAGGTTTAGGGCACTTCCTCATTTGGATCAATTTGCCAAACCGGATGCTCACCCTGTGGTAACACCTCTAGTGAGCAACTAGCTGGCATATGCAAGCACATAGTGCTTCACCTTTACCAATCCATTTCTATGTATTACATTCTTCCATAATTCACACAGAAACACATACACACACCCATTAGACAACATAGAGACATTGAAAGGCTCATTTCTCTGTACAGACTGGGACATTTTCCATGGTTTGGGCATTGATGAGGCCACTGATACAATTACGGATTATATTAAATTCTGTGAGGATTGTGTGGCCATGAAGAAGATTATTACAATCTACCCTAACAACAAGCCATTCATCACAAGAGAATTAAAGGACTGTATCAATCGAAAAAAATGGCTTTTAGGAATCACGATAGTATGGGTTTGAAATTAGTTCAAACGGAGCTTAATCAGTCATTAAGGGAAGCAAGAAGGAAACAGGGATGTCATAAAACAAAGTGTTGCCTCTATGGACTCTAAAAAGCTTTGGGCCTCCATGAAATTGGTTACAAATATGACAACACAGAGAAAGGGCCTCACAGTAAGGCTGATGAATTTAATGATTTCTTTCTGAGGTTTGACAAACAGGACTACTCTTTGGAATCTGACAATGTACTACAGTCACTTACAACTGACTCCTGTCTTAGGTTAGTGGTGCAACCTCTCAAAATCCAGTAAATTTTTTGCCATGTATGTAAAAAGAAATCTGCAGGCCCGGATGGCATCTCTGCTTTTCTCCTTAAGACCTTTGCTGCAGAGCTAACCCCTGCTTGGTGCCCTGTGTTTCAGAGGTCTGTAGATTCCCATTTGGTTCCGGTTCTATGGAAAAAATTGACCATTATTCCCATTCCAAAGAAACCCTGTCCTAAAGAAAACAATGATTACAGACCGGTGGCTTTAACTTCTATTGTTATGAAATTTTTTGAAAAATACATGGTATCCATACTAAAATCTGAAGTCAACACTGAACTAGATCCTCTCCAGTTTGCTTATAGGCAGGGGAGGAGCACAGATGATGCCATTAATAGCATTACCCACCTAACCCTTAAGCACCTGGAGGATCCAAAAGCTTATGCACGCCTTTTGTTCATTGATTTCAAGTCTGCTTTTAATACAATGAGGCCTCATCTGCTCATACAGAAAATGACTCAGATGAATGTTAACCCTTCTACTGTTAAATGGTTTTATTCTTTTTTAACAGATAGAACCCAAAATGTCAGGATTAACGATTCATTGTCTGAATCTAAATGCATCAGTACGGGTGCACCTCAGGGCTGTGTAAGTTCACCGGTTCTGTTCACCCTCTATATACTAACGACTGTACTAGTAGCCTTCCGGGCAACTTGTTTTTTAAATTTTCTGACGACACAGCCATTCTTGGTCTGCTTTACCAGAACTTAGATCCTTCAATGTACTACACAGAGGTTAACAATTTTGTTCTGTGGTGCGACAAGAACCATCTCACCATTAACAAAAAAAACTGAGGAGATGGTGTTTGACCCTCGGTCAGTGGGGGATCATACCCCTTTGTCCATTCACGGGGAGGACATAGAACAGGTCACTTCTTATAGGTATCTGGGTATTCACCTGGATTACCTCTTAAATTGGAGTGACCATGTAGATTATGTATGTTCCCGTTTACAGCAAAGACTGTATTTTTTACGCAGACTAAGGGTGTTTGGTGTCAGCCAGAAAATCATGTTTTTATTTTATCAGGCAGTGATGAAGAGTGTTATTAGGTATGGGATGACGGCGTGGTTTGGCAATCTCTCCACTCAGTCTATTGCGCCTGGTACAGACTGCTATGAAGGTGATGGGGAGGACTGATATGCTCTCCCTTCAATCCATCTATGAGCGGTCTGTACTCAGGCAGGCACGGAGAGTTTTGTTGGACCTGTCTCATATCCTCCAAACGGAATACAAGCTCTTGCCATCTGGTAAAAGGTATAGAATCCCTAAAACTAAATTGAACCGTTTTAAATACTCTTTCGTTCCAGTCTCCATCAAAATTTTTTATCAAAATTTTAAATCAAAATTTTAAATAGATTTGTAACAGATAGTCCTGAGAAGTGTGCAATAACCTGGCGTGTGTATGTTTTGTTTTCGTTTAGCTGTTATCCGGATTAATAACATGTATTTATTGTATGAAATGGCAGCTACTGCTACTATGGAGCATGCACGTGAGTCCAGGACACATTTCCCTGAGGGGACAATAAAAAAAGTATATTCTATTAATGTCTCCTTCCTGTCTGTCTCTCTCTATCCTGTCCTGTCCTCCTCTGCTCTCCAGGGGTTGCCTCTCTCTCTCTCCCCCTCTCGTCTTTCTGTGAGGACAAGGATGCAAACAGTATAGGTCAACTTGTCAAAAACCTGGAAAAATCTTAACTCAAGTTTCTTCCCCAAATGTTTTTTTTTACTCTTCTTTCTAATCTTTCTACTTTATACTAAAATATTCTGCAATTATGTATTTAGCACTTTATTATTCAAGGCCACTAGGCACTTTGTTTGATTATTGAATGGTAGTAGACACATTACAAGTAAGTATTTTGGTATAATATTGGTTGCTTACAAATTACAATTGCTGGTGTATGACCTGTCCAAATATTGACAACTGTAAGTCGCTTTGGATAAAAGTGTCTGCCAAATGCCCTAAATGTAAATATAAAATGTGAAAGAATGCAGCTTTTTTTCTTTTCTTTTGATAATACTATATTTAATTTAACCTAAAAACTTTGACAGCCACATCCCGCTTGAGCACCTCCCGTCAATACTGTTTCTCTCCATCTAGCTGCTGCACTAGTTTAGCGTTCACAGTCCCGCTCCCAGTGACAGATGAGCGCCGAAGCAATGCTAACATTCAATTACAATGCTCAGTTTTTTTCTCATGCTCACGCACACGTTCGGGGTGTTTCTAGTCAGAAAAAACACAAACAAATATATTTCTTGGTAAAAAAAGCATACAGGCAAAGCAAAACATATTACCTGTCGATGGTGAATAGGTGATCCAGTTTGTGGAAACTTTTTCCCTGTTTGGCAGTTGACAGCACAGCTGATAATTAGTAACGGAGCGCACCTTACCACCCAAACCCCCATCACGAGTTGAGGCTAGATATTTGCTCTTTCTATTAGGAAAGGCTGCAGGTCCACGACCGATAAGAACAGCGTGTGCATCCTCGTCGATTGCCACCCCACAATGCCGGGTCAGACACCTGATTAAACCACTGCTCGCTGCTGCTGCTACCGGTACAGCTAGCAGGTTGTGCTGCGCGGCTAACACTAGCCTCCTCTGGTCCCTGGTTAGCTTGTTTGTCATGATCTACCACACATTCCTCTCCCTGATTCTCCTACTGAGCCTGGCTACTTTTGAAGAATGTTTTGATAGATGGAACCTGTCTTAATAAAGACACCTCCCTCTCCTTTTATCTTTTTTGTTTGTGTTTAGTACAACCGCGTCTCTCTCTCATTTTCTTGACTTATTACGACAAATCCCACAGTCCGCTCGATTCAGCGTGGGAGGCTGCGCAGGGGCAGGTTGTTACGTCAGTGCTTTCCACACCTGCGCTTGAACAATTATATAATTCTATTTAAATGAATAAAAATATCAGCATGCCTTCTCTCTGGTTATACATGGTGTCATTATCTGAAATTTCATTTTTCTTTTCCTTTGCTTGGGCCCCAAGTGCGCATGGGCCCCTGGGCCCGTGCCCATAATGCCCATTGGGTAATCCGGGCATGATGCCAGCATTTTTGGTGGCTATGAAGTCCCTTTCTGGTATATTCAATTTCCATTTGGTGATGCTCAGCAAACTGTGATTAAAAGACAATTTTATTAGATTGCTGGGTTTCCAAATGTGATTGGGGCGATTTATTGTACTGCATCTGTAGCTACCATCCATGAATGAATATGCATTTATCAATCGCTAAAACTTTAATTCAACAACGTTCAGATCACGTATGATATGCCAGCATGTTTGTTCTGAATATGGTAGCCCGGTGGCTGGGTGGGACGTGAGACTCTTATATTTTAAAACTGCAGCGTTGGAACAAGGCTACAAGAGGGCGCACTGCATGGCTGGAGTCATCACCTCGGTGAGTTACGCCCTCATACAATTATTAATTATTAATAATTATGAATTATAACATAGTTCTTTGGTGAAACAGTTGGATGTGATTCCTCTAGGTGACAAAGGTTATGCCCTGACTGAGTACCTTATAACACCGCTTGCAAATCCCCAAACAAACAAGAGCGCAGGTTCAACAGTGTGCACACACGAACCACAGTGGAGCGATGTATAGGTTTGCTCAAGGGCAGGTGGCTCTGTCTTGGGTAAGCGGGGTGGGGGTGGAGTATGCACCCCAGAGCAGGCCTGCAACATAATTATGGCATGCAGTTTTCTCCACGATATTGCGCTGGAGAACGGTGCTAATCAATGAAGATCAGTGGCCACAACAGCCAACATTGGGGGCTCTACAAAGGAGACAGGGTCTTATTCTGCACAAACTTTGTGGAGACTTATATTTGTGACCAGAGGTGGCACCACAGGTCCAAAAGTGGTGGGGCAAAATTTGTGACATATCAGGGCCTTTCTTGGGGATCAGTCTGACGTTTCCCTGAACTTGTAAGGTAAACACATGTGTCCTAATTGTATGCTTTGTTGATGAAAGATAATTGTTATCATTCACATACATTTGAGTAACTTAGTTGACATTTATCCAGACAGACAAGTCATGTAACAATTAATTTACAGTACATGCCTTGTCTAATGGCATCTGTGCTATAGATTTATGATTGGATTTTCTTTCTCTTTGGGTCATGTGAATCAAAAACCTATTGAAACCACTACAAACCTTAGTTACAATTCTGAATCATAAAAGCCAAAAACAGCAACTGCAAAAATCAACACTGTAGTATAAAACAACAGAGCAGATAATATGTGTGAAAATACTGATTTTAGCTCTATATGGTAAGCAGTAATCTTAAAAAGAAACCAACATAGAAACACAAAGGCATGATTAATGTGTCGATTTCTAAATGCAACATAAGAGGAAGGAGAGTGAAGATGGAACGCTCCTAAAGCTTAGTTCCATATAAATGCATGGATATTTTGTTGTTTTGTCATTAGTGAAAAATAGTATTGACCTTGTAGTTGATAAAGGAGCCTCATATGAAATAATACTAAAATCAAAAAGTGGAAAAGTCGCATGAGTTCTCACGTGGGTAGTTGTTGCCAATGTTACAATGTTTCACATGAAAGTTTACGTCAGCTAAGTTTTGATTATTTTGACTAATATAATAAAATAAAAACCCTTGTTATTATTTCAATAGATATTGCCATGAGCTAAGTGGCAGCAAAGTTATCATGCTTTTCATTGGAATTACAACTTAATTACATTTTCTCCTATGGAGTCCGTTCATTCGCATAAGAATATCTTAAAAGTGGCGTTTCCGTTCTATTTATGCTTTAAAACAAAACTTTGAATCGGGTACATAAAAAAAGAACAGTAGGTTGCATTTTGGCGAGAGTTATCCTTTAAGGAGTTTGACATACCTTGTTTTTTCCCAAAAATATTTGCCTTATGGTTTTGGACTCAGCAGACCCATGGCTACAACATAGATTATTGAAATTCAACATCCTGGGTCACTGAATTTTGTTTTATGAAATTTTTATCCCAAATAACTAAAGAACGTATATATATTTCGTTTTTTTAATGTGTACAAGCATGTAAACCATGGTGAATAAGGCTTTTCAATGCATATTGTCAAGCTCCCATGGCTCTTGGACCAGTGTGCAAAGTTTGGAGGCCATACCAACAAGTGAACATCAAAATCCTGCACCCCTTTCTTACTATATATCCATATGTTTTTAAAATCCCATAAATTTTTCACTTCCAAAAAGTGTTGGTGTTGTGCAGGAGGATGGCCTACTTCATTGCAGAGTTGTTATTTTGTCATTTTCACTTCCTACTTCCTGTCTGTAATGTGTTTAGGAAAAAAGGTGACATCTAAAAAACATGACCGAATTCAAGGCACGATTTCTCCGGCTGCATTTAACCAACAAGGATGAGCATTATTTGCATATAATTCCCCTCTTTCTAACGGTACCAAGCGTTCATTGCTAGCATGTAGGACTTGCAAGATAATTGCGCTAGACGCTCTAGAGTGTCGACATCACTTTGAGGGCTAAAAGTGGTGGGACGGTGCCACACTACTTCGAAAAGTACTGGGGCAAATGCCAGTTCGCCACACATCTGCTGGCGGCTCTGTGTGACATTCTCAGAACTTTTGGCCAGGACTGTATATAGCATATCCATTGGAATCCACAGGACACAGATGGATCAGTGGTTAGGAAGTCAGACTTGTTGGCGGTTTGATTCCAGACTTTGCCAAATGTCGTTGTGTCCTTGGGCAAGGGGGAATATCCTGTACTTACTTTACTGTAAGTCCCTCAGAGCATCAGCTAAATGACTAAAATGTAAATGTTAAAAGAATATATGTATTTGTTACATTTAATTTAGATTCTATCAGGGTTGGGTAGAGTACTGAATAAATTACTGTTACTTGTAAAAAACTGTTACTAAACTACTGAAGTTAAAGTAAAATAGTACTTAGTCTATCACTTGAGTATTAGTTACTTTTTATCTTCATACATTAACGCCATGATAACAACGACTTACACTGTGTGCACAATTATTGGGCAAGTCAGTATTTTGACTATATCATCATTGTTATGCATATGTTCCAACACCAAGCTGTACAAACTGGAATGCTTATTGGATTTAGGCATATCAGGTGATGTGTATTTGTCTAATGAGGGAGGGTGCATCCTAAGGAGATCAACACCCTATATCTGTAATGTTGTTGGTGTTGAGGTATAGACAAATAGCTAATCCAAGGCAGATGGGTGATTATTTTAAATGCTTTATATATATATATATAAGTATCCAGGCTGACACACCATATAGAACAGCGTAGACACATACAAAATAAACTATAGGGATTTACTTAACAAACATATGTAACGTGGTTCCTGGACTAACTTAAACTAAACAAAAGAATCCCAAACATACGAACAGATACATTCCAAGGCAAGTGCAAAGCTAAATATAAACAAGAAACAAACTAGAAGGCTTGATAGAAGGCCAAATACCTCGCAAAGTGGCAATGGTGAGTGTGTGACTTAAATACAACTGTGTGTGAGCAGGTGTACAGAATTTGAGTGATTGAGTGCGGTTTATGGGAATTGTAGTTCTGAACAGGAACAACTAGGGAAGTTGTAGTTCACAGGAAGATGAACTGGGGAAAGTGGGAATTGTAGTTCGAGCAATCCAGGAAGGAGGAATGGGAAACGTTACAGAACCCCCCCCTCAAGGCGCAGCTCCTGAGGCGCCAAACAGCGGACACGCCACAGGACCCCAGGTGGTAGAAGACCCGGGCAGGAGACAGCAGCAGCAGAAACCTGGTCGTCGGAGGCACACTAGGGCAAAGCAGACGAGCCGACCAGGCAGGCGGAGGGAACTCCGGCGGACCGGATGGCGGAGGCAACAGCCGCGGACCAAAAGGTGGAGGCTCGGCAGGGCAAAGCAGACCGGAGGGAAGAAGAATCAACGGTGGGCCGGAGGGCGGAGGCAGCAGCAGACCGGAGGGACTGAGAACCCACGGAGGTCCGGAGGATGGAGGCAGCAGCGACGGGCCGGAAGACCGAGTCCGGGCAGGCGGAGGTCCGGCCGAGCCAGGCAGAAGTGAAGGACAAGGCGGAGGCCAGGCAGGTGGCACCAGTGGCAGGGTCTGGGCCGAAAAAGGCGGAGTCAACGACCCCGCGGGAGGTGGCCAGGCCGGAGGGGGACCGGAGGGCCAAGGCAAAGACGGACCAGGCACCGGAACCACAGCAGACACAGGAACCTGGAAGAACATAGCACAAACAGACACAGACAGACACAGAGAGGGGCACAGAGACCGGGGTAGGCGTAGGCCCGGGGACAAGCTCTGGAGCAGGGACTAGGTTAGGAACCGGCACTGTGACAGGGGCAGACACTGGCACGGGGACAGGGGCAGACACTGGCACGGGGACAGGGGCAGGCAAAGGCACGGGGACAGGGACAGGCAAAGGCACGGGGACAGGGGCAGGCAAAGGCACGGGGACAGGGGCAGACACGGGCACGGTGACAAGGGCAGGACATTGCACTGGGAGAGGAGCAGGACATGGCACTGGGAGAGGAGCAGGACATGGCACTGTGGCTGCCAAAGGCACTGGGACAGGGGCAGCCTCTGGGATAAGGACAGGCTCAAGGACGAGGGCAGGCTCAAGGACGAGGGCAAACTCGTGGACAGGGTTAGGTACCAGGGAAGGGTCATGGACAGGCAAGGTTATGGTGACAGGCAAGGGCAAAGTGACAGGCAAGGGCACGGTGACAGGCAAGGGCACGGTGACAGGCAAGGGCATGTTGACAGGCACAGGCTCAGGGACTAGGGCAGTCACCAGGACTGAGTCAGGCATTGGTAAGGGGACTGGAGCAGGAACTAGGAAATGCTCTGGCTCAGGGACAAGGACAGGCCTGGGGACAAGGCAAGGTTCAGCTCAGGGACACGGCCGGACTCAGGCTCGGAGACAAGGCTTAGGCTCGGGGATAAGGCAAGGCTCGACCGATGGTGGTGTAGAGACCTCTGGGTGCAGGGAGCCTTGAGCAGAAACAGCGGCCTCTGGTGGCAGGGAGCCTTGAGCAGAAACAGCGGCCTCTGGTGGCCGGGAGGCTTGAGCAAAAAAAGCAGCCTCTGGTGGCCGGGAGGCTTGAGCAGAAACAGCAGCCTCTGGTGGCCGGGAGGCTTGAGCAGAAACAGCGGCCTCTGGTGGCCGGGAGGCTTGAGCGTGAGCGGCCTCTTGTGGCCGGGAGGCTTGAGCGTGAGCTGCCTCTTGTGGCCGGGGCGTGGCGGAGACCTCTGGTGGTCTGGGCGTGGTGGAGACCTCTGGTGGTCTGGGCGTGGTGGAGACCTCTGGTGGTCTGGGCGTGGTGGAGACCTCTGGTGGTCTGGGCGTGGTGGAGACCTCTGGTGGTCTGGAAACTTACGTGACCTCTGGTGGTCTGGAAACTTGGGTGACCTCTTCTGGTCTGGAAACATGGGTGACCTCTTCTGGTCTGGGAACTAGAGCGACCTCTTCTGGTCTGGGAACTAGAGCGACCTCTTCTGGTCTGGGAACTAGAGCGACCTCTTCTGGTCTGGGAACTAGAGCGACCTCTTCTGGTCTGGGAACTAGAGCGACCTCTTCTGGTCTGGAAACTTGGGTGACCTCTTCTGGTCTGGGAACTAGAGCGACCTCTTCTGGCTGTGGAGCGGAAACACCGGCCTCTTGTGGCCGTGGAACTTGGGCGAGCTCTGCTGGCCGAGGCGTGATGGAGACCTTCCCTACCCGACATATTGACGTCTGAACCTGAGCTATCAGGGTCCTGCCAGGACATAGAGGGGTTCCCATGGTTTCCAAATATGTCCTAAGATGATGAGATCTGGTGAACAGCCTCTTCAATAGGAAGGTTTCAGCTTCTGTCTTGAGTGATCCATTCCCGACCCTCAATGAAAAGAACTGGCTAACCAATTCCAGACGGTCACTAATGGCTTGGCCGCATTGGTTCATCCACTCCCGATATTCCCCACCCACTTCTGGGTCTTTCCGTAACAAGGTAAAGACGAAGTCCCTCTTGGAACTGAGGCTGGTAACAGCATTCTTCGGACTGGGGCTGGTAGCAGCACTCTTGGGACTCTGGGTAGCCATCTTGGAACTCCGGGCGGCCTCCATCTTGGAACTGGGACTAGTAGCCTTCTTGGAACTGGGACTAGTAGCCTTCTTGGAACTGGGACTAGTAGCCTTCTTGGAACTGGGACTAGTAGCCATCTTGGAACTGGGACTGGGAGCTACTGTCTTGGAACAGGGACTGGGTGCCCTCTTAGAAGCTTCAAAACGGGCAGGTGTCTCAAAGACACGACGGGGAAGGATGTAGTCCCCATCTGTAGCCTCCCTGACTACAAACTCGTCATAGGAGGCTTCATAGAGGTCCCATAGAGGATCCTCCTGGACCCAGCCACCGTAACACAGCTCACTCCCAGCCATGTTTAGTTTTGGGCAAGGTATCCTGTAATGTTGTTGGTGTTGAGGTATAGACAATCCATAGCTAATCCAAGGCAGATGGGTGATTATTTGAAATGCTTGTATATATATATATATAAGTATCCAGGCTGACACATCATATAGAACAGCGTAGACACATACAAAATAAACTATACGGATTTACTTAACAAACATATGTAACGTGGTTCCTGGACTAACTTAAACTAAACAGAAGAATCCCAAACATACGAACAGATACATTCCAAGGCAAGTGCAAAGCTAAATATAAACAAGAAATAAACTAGAAGGCTTGATAGGAAGATAAAACAGTACTTACAAATACCTCGCAAAGAGGCAATGGTGAGTGTGTGACTTAAATACAACTGTGTGTGAGCAGGTGTACAGAATTTGAGTGATTGAGTCCGGTTTATGGGAATAGTAGTTCTGAACAGGATTGTAGTTCGAGCAATCCAGGAAGGAGGAACGGGAAACGTTACAATATCAAGGTGTGCATACTTTTTAGGCAGCTTCTGTTCCTCAGGCAATATGGGCCAAAAAAAAGATTTAACTGACACAGAAAAGTAAAAAAAAGTATTTGAGGGATGCAGCACTCATGAAATTGGTCAGATATTGGGGTGTGATCACAAAAATCTTAAAGATTTTGTTGCAAATGGTCAACAGGGTCACAATAAACATGTTGAGAAAAAAAGATGCAAAATTAACTGCCAAAGATTTGAGAAAACTCAAACATGAATCTACCAGGAACCCATTATCCTCCAGTGCTGTCATAGTCCAGAACGGCAACTTATTTGGAGTGCCCAGAACTACAAGGTTCAGTGTTCAGAGACATGGCCAAGGTAAGGAAGGCTGAAACCTGACCACCACTGAACAAGTCACATAAGTTGAAATGTCAAGACTGGGCCAAGAAATATCTGAAGACAGATTTTTCACAGAATTTATATACTGATGAGATGAGAGAGTTACTCTTGATGTACCAGATGGATGGGCCCGTGGCTGGATCAGTAATGGGCACAGAGCTCCACTTCGACTCAGACGTCAGCAAGGTGGTGGGGTACTGGTATGTCACACTTCATGAAGGATCTATGTGGGCTGTATAAAGTAAAGCAGATACAGGACGAGTGTATACCATCCTCAAACAGACGGGTTGTAAGAAAATCTGAACAAAACAATAAAGAGCATGTTGCGCAGAGTGGTGGACAGAGATGGACGAAATTGGGATATGATGCTGCCACACCTCATGTTTGCTTTAAGAGAGGTACCCGAGGCATCCACATGCTTCTCTCCATTTTTATTATTATTCGGGAGACCCTGTAGGTGTATCTTGGACCTGGCCAATGAGTCCTGGGAACAGCAGCCCTGTACATACAGGGCTCTCATTGATCATGTGACTTTCATGAGGGATGAAGGTCTGCCATCTGTCCACAAATCCGTGAGCATATGTCAAAAGCACTGGCCAAACAGGTCAATATGACCGAACATCTCAGCCTTGAGAAATTAGACCGGGGGACAAAGTCCTGCTTCTCGTACCTACACCGGAACACAAGCTGTTGGCACAGTGGCAGGGACCACATCAAATCTCGGAGACTGTTTTGCCGGTCAACTATAATGTCTGTCAACCAGGAAGAAGAAATGCTGAGCAGGTCTATCACATCAACCTCCTTAAAGCCTAAGTGGAACAGGAAGTCGATGCATGGTACGGCATGAGGGTAGAAGGGAATGGACAAGAAAACGACCTGGGAGTTCCAATAGGGAGGAAAATCTTCCCGTCGCAGCAGGAGGACCTGAGACGGTTGGTCAGCGACTACAAAAGAGTCTTCTCAAAGACGCCTGGCCAGACCACTCTCTTGTGCCACCATATCCACACCGAGCCAGGAAAGAAAGTGCACATACGGCCATACCGGATACAGGAGGCGCATCGAGAGAAGGTCAGGAGAAAGGTCAGGATGATGCTCAAAATTGAAGTGGTTGAGCCGTCCACCAGTGAGTGGTCCAGTTCCATTGTTTTAGTTCCTAAGTCTGACGGATCTATCAGGTTTTGCAATGTCTTCCGGGGGCTCAAATCCATTTTCAACTTAAGTTTGATGCATACCCAATGCTGTGAGTGGACAAGCTCATAGAATACAGGGGAAAGCACGGTACATAACCACTTTAGACCTGATGAAAGAATACTGGTGGGGGCCACTACATACCCAGCCATCACCTATGTCTTAAGACGTCTTGATTAACATGTCTTAAGACATCTCAAGACTTGTCTTAAGGCGTCTCAAGACATGGTGATGGCTGGGTATGTAGCAAAGGAGAACAGACACAAGATGGCCTACGCTTCTGAGACCTCACCTGTCATACACCGCAGCGTACATCGACAATGTGATAATACACGGCGAAGACTGGGAGGAGCACCTACAAAGGTTGAGGGCAGTTTTGGCTACTTTTGAAGCAACTGGATTAACCTCTTAGCACGCACGATGCCGGCCGCGGGAGAGTTGGCCCAAAAGGTGAATATAATCATTGCTCACAAGTGCAGATTTAACTCTGCATATACATGGCTTATATGTACAGAAAGCTTAGAATTTCACGAATTTAGCAAACATATCCGATTTACAATAGCTATAACAAGAATAAAAAGCCATGTTATTATGTGA
>JACXGM010003880.1:0-39955 GCA_016801145.1 Umbra pygmaea | reverse complement strand
TTTCCACTGGACATTCCCACCATGCAGGCATAAAAAACTGCATTTATGAATATAGCAGCCTTGTTGTCGGAGTAATTGATGGAACCCACATCCGAATTATTCAACGTGATCTCCGAAATACTTGATACTACCACGGACACTTAACTTCAAACTCTGTGGCAGTTTCACGGAATGGCCGAAAATTCTGTGAAACTGCCACGAATCCTTCACTTCTAAATCCGTGACAGTTTCACGGAATACTTAAAATCGCTTAGTTTTTTCCTTCTTCGACAACCAACCAATCCCAGTCTTCAAAAGATTGTGTCATACATAGCAACGGGGTCAGCCCCGCCTCCTCACTAAGATAAGAGTTTTTGTCTTTTCCTTGCTCAGAGCTGCTCTTAGAACGGTCTGGAATCGATCTTAAGCTAAGACTCCTACGTAAAAGTTTTTAAGCTAAATTAGGGGTTTTCTAAGAGGATTCTTAGAATCTTTATGAATACGGGCCCAGATGTGTGCAGTATATGACTGATTGTTGTCCCATGGACAGACTCGCCCACCTCAGCTGTAGATCTCTGTAGTTCATCCAGAGTGATCATGGGCCTCTTGGCTGCATCTCTGATCAGTCTTCTCCTTGTATGAGCTGAAAGTTTAGAGGGACAGCCAGGTCTTGGTAGATTTACAGTGGTCTGATACTCTTTCCATTTCAATATTATCACTTGCACAGTGCTCCTTGGGATGTTTAAAGCTTGGGAAATCTTTCTGTATCCAAATCCAGCTTTAAACTTCTCCACAACAGTATCTCGGATCTGCCTGGTGTGATCCTAATTCTTCATGATGCTCTCTGTGCTTTCAATGGACCTCTGAGACTATCACAGAGCAGGTGCATTTATACAGAGACTTGATTACACACAGGTGGATTCTATTTATCATCATTAGTCAACATTGGATCATTCAGAGATCCTCACTGAACTTCTGCAGAGAGTTTGCTGCACTGAAAGTAAAGGGGCTGAATAATTTTGCTCACCCAATTTGTCAGTTTTTTTTTGTTAAAAAAGTATGAAATATCCAAAAAATGTCGTTCCACTTCATGATTAAGTCCCACTTGTTGTTGCTTCATCACAAAAAAATTAAGTTTTTTATCTTTATGTTTGAAGCCTAAAATGTGGCAAAAGGTGGAAATGTTCAAGGGGGCTGAACACTTTCGCAAGGCACTGAATAAATTACCTTAAACCAGTGGGTTTGGCTTGTTATCTAGCACAGTTTGTAATTAGAGAAGCAGATGCTAAAAATTAAGATAAGATAGAGAGTACAATTACCTAAGTAAATTATTATCAGTTTTTACAAATTAGTCTAGCTTCATGTGTGAAGACAGGGCCGAACAACCAGAGTTTAAAGGCGGTCAGTGATTAAGGGGGAACAGGTTACAGACCAAGTCCAAACCAGATCTTATTGAAAAGCTTTTTAAGTGGCAAACCTAAAGACTACATCGATGTAGCCATACAAAAATGTATATTTTTTCTACTGGGCACCATGTGTTTTGCAGTGATATCCTACAGCATATTGCTTCAGCTGCAATATGCCTCTGCGGAATGTGCGCCGCCACTGCAAAACAATTTCCAGGTGCAGATAAACTTGTCAATGAGAAAACAATGCTCATATTATCTTTCTATGAGAGGAAAGCAGTGAGAAAAGATTTGGATTGGATTTGGGGCATCTAAGGTGTCTCGCAGTAATATGCTGCTTCCTGATCTATCATGGTCATTACGTACATATTGCTTGAAGTGCAAGGGTGGAGTCTTTGTTCACTTGAGGTTACCAAGCAACCTCAGTTCCATGTGTGCTTCTCAAAGTCTGTCCTGTCCTCCAACTAATCTAGAGAGTGATAGATATTTAGTCCAACATTAATTTGCTGCTTTTAACCTGACAAATAGTACTGAGAGCAGCCCCAAGACTCATGTAGCCTAGCTAGTTTACCTAGTTTAGAGATGTATTTTTTCAAAAAAAGGGAGCCAGCTCAAAACCTAGAAAAACAGAGACTATACAGTAGCTTAAACATGCACACAGTGGAACATTGGCAACAACAGAACATGTTTTCTAGCTTACCAAAGCAGAGCATTAGCAAATTATCAATTTAGCAATAGATTTTCCCAGGAAATCTCCATTGATGTTTTCTTATATATTTACATTGTTACTTTCACGTGCTTGATGATCTTAGCATTAGATTCAAGCTAGCGAGTGACATGAGCTGCTTCGTTTCATGATCATGGTAACCACTTGCTCTTAATGTGGCAGAATTGAACACCTTAAGAGCAAAAGCAAGGGTTTTCGTCAATGGTTTGGGCTTAGTTGAGCAGAGTACCTGTTACAGGGAATACATGTTTTATTTTCTAATTGGGGAAACAAAAATTTTGGCTGGTAAAAATAAGTGTCTGGTACACCAGAATGTTACTTTAAAGCTGTCTTGTTGTTAGGGGCTAGGAACTGTAAGAGTCCTATCGACTCTGATTTACATCAGCTGTGGGCTGTATTTGAGGCAATCTTCCTCATTGTATTTAAGGCTTATTGCCTTAAATGCAATGACAGGTAAAAAAAATTGGTGCACCGACTGCAAAACTAGACTAATGTAGAAAAGACTAGTGTGACTTATTCTGGAACTTTCTTGTTCTGGAACTTTAGATTACAAATAGAGAATGAGCAAACATGACAAATACCAAGATGTGTACAGTAGGTTTTGACATACTCTAAATCAGTCTCTTCCAGGTCTCAGTCACGGTGGTAAAGCAGGTTGTGATCGACATCGATTCAAGATCATGACATGTGTTTTAGTATTAAGGAGAAGATGGATGTCAGCAAGAATATAATGGATGGTTTAAGCTAGGTGGACAGCACAGTGTTCAGTTAGGGACCAGTTGTTTACAAGATAGTGTTGCCAGCATAAAAGGGGATATGTGAGTGTTACACCATGAATAAAAACAGAGAATAGTGTTGGACCCATAATCAACCCTAAGGCGCGCTCATAGAACCTCCCTTTAGATTTTCAACATTGTACCCAGTCAGAGAAATCATTTTCAAACCAGGATGGAGTCCACTGACAACCCTAGATAAATTAATTTAGGCCAATAAAACTCGGGGTCAAGCTTGTCACCTTTTCCGAACAGAAGAATGATGGCTACAGCTGTCCAATCATGTTGCACTGTACCTGATTTTAAGGAGCGGGTTAAAACCCAGGTGATGAGGCTGAGATCATTTTTGTCAGAGTCTAAAAAATATGTATCCACATCATCTAGCCCAGCAGACTTGTGTGGGCCCAGTTATAACCCTTTGCGCACCTCGTTTACAATTATTTGAAGAGTTAAGCCGTGAATGTTTGAGAGGGAACTCATAGGGATCAGTGAGAGGGATCGGTGAAGGCTGGACAAAATCTGTCCAGAAGGGTTTGTGAATACTCAATATTTGTTGTAGGGTTGAAAAAGTAGAGAATTTTGTATGCTCTGTAGTGCTCTCTAGTTCCCAAAACTTAATTTTATCATGTTTTGGGAACAGTTTTGGGATGTTTGCATCAGAGTGCACAAAACGTGAAATGTTTAACTTATTTTTGGGGGGATTTTTTCCTTGAAGATCTTTCCCCTTTACATTTGGTCATGTCTAACTCCCTTTTGACATTACAAACAGCACAAGCAAGACAGTTTAAAATCAATCACATGCTTCCTTCAAGCAAGTGTTGCCAAGCCAAATCTTATCACAATGCTCAACTTACAGCTGTGGTTTTACTAATGATTTAAGTTTGAGTACAATGGAAAAAAGTAATTCCATAAACTACTGACAACATTTCTCCCAAATTGAAAATAAAAATATTTTCATTCAGAGCATTTATTTGCAGAAATAAATATGTATTTGTCATTAGAAACAAGTTCATTTAATGTTTTAAACAACACAATGCTAATGTGTTAACTTAGGAAGAGTTCAGAAAAAAAATATTTGATGGAATAATAATAATTGTATACTAATGATAATTGGTTTTCATGTGTCTTTGCACGCTCTCCACCAATCTTTCACATTAATGCTCGACTTCGCTTGATGGCTTGCGATCATTTATCTTCCTCTTGATCACATTCTAGAGGTTTTCAATGGGGTTTGATTTAAGAAAATTTGTAGTGTCTCTTTGTTTATTCAAGAGCTGTATAAGCATTAATTGATACATGCATGCAAGGCTACTCTTAAACTATACACATTTTTCATAAATGCCCGAACTACCCTTTTCTCTCTGTCCACCTCAGGCCACACTGTACCAATTTGTGCCAACCCATGCCAGCCTGCCAAACATAATCTGGACACTGTGACAGTCGTCCTACTGTTACAGGCAGCAAATTGGATCACTGTGACACATAGAGGTCTGAATATTAACTTTATTTTAAGTTTAAAATGTAATGTAGAGTGAAGAAAGCTGCCTGCCATTAGGTCAGGTTGTGATTTTGTGAGATATAACACCTTTTTACCTGACAAAATAATGAAATGACCAAATAAGGTGGGAAAAAATTTGGCCCTACAAACATCAATCTGGAACAGAAAATGCTGTATCTAATCATTGTCTAATACTGAGGACCTTAAGTCTTTATTTTTAGCAACAAAACAAACAACAGAAATGAAAAAAAGAGATCTGATAGCAGACTACCAGCAGGTCGACACAATGGGGTCGGACTTAGAAAGGAGAAGGAGTGTGATTAGTCAGTGTATGAGTGAGAGAGCAGGTGGTACTGTCCCAGGTGAAGAGCTCATTTCAATTAGATGTGGCTGGCCTCCCAACTGGATGTCACTCAGTCTCAGTAATCATCCACCAGTGACAAAAATTAGTGCCACCATACACAAGCAGCCAGCTGCCAAGGAAACCCTCTTAAAGCCAAGTGAATGACAGTGTCTCTCTTCCTCTCTATTTCAAATCTATCACTCTGTCCCTCTCTGTCACTTTCCCCTCTCTCGCTCTTAGCATCTCTTCTCCCCTCTTCCTCTGTCCCCTCTTGCTTTCCTCACCTCGGGTGTCAGAGGAACTGGCGGCGTTGCTCAACAGCATCTTTCTCCTGTGAGAAGCCGGTGAACCCCAGCAGCAAGACTCCTTGCTGTTAGGGGATGGAGGGTCTCTATGGTAACGGCAGATGGAGGGGGAGGGGGGTCGGTGAATCCAGGTAGACAGAATTCGACTGACGCAGGCGGCATAAAGACCTCCTTGATGTTATTATATCAGTCTTCCCTCACCGGACGAGCTCAACACGCCGCCGCATCACCAATGAGGCTTATGTGTGTCCTGATCCCACCTAGATAATCATCTTCTCAACTCAATATGTTTCATATTCAGGAAGGCCAAAGGACAGCAATTGCCCCATCATCACTCCCAGGGAGCCAGAACGACATGTGGCCTAAGATGCCATCGCCTTTCCAAAGTCAATTGTGATGGACATAAAAACTGATTGATGAGTCATATCTATAAAGAAAAATCTCCCATTCCGTCTGAGAGGACACATCCAGTCGTTGATATCATTGACATCCTAATACTGTAAATGGATTAAACTACCTGTTTATTATATAATATCAGGCAGCCTAGACTGCTACTGTATAATGTCTCCATCAGTGGGATTCCATCATATGATTTTTCTAGAAAGATTAAGAAAATATATTAGGTGCTATAAAACATATAATAGTCAACTCTATGTAGCCAAATTCGATAAATGCTGGTATATGGATAACATTGGACAACAATTTTATTTTTATGTTGCTTCCTAAAATAAATTTGTTGATTATGATAAACCCCTTTCATAGTGACCACAAATATGGTCTCTGATAGGCAATAAATAAAAAGGCTTTGTTTAGAAAATGTGCAAGCATTTTGACTGGTTCTTATTTACTAGCTATTTGAATATACAATGTCAATTTGCTAAGCTCATGCTAGAAAAACATAGATCATTATTCTTTCAATTTGATATGGGGATTTCCAACCAGCAGAAGAAACACTCATGAAGAATGGAGTGCATCATCTTTATTATTATTAATGCCTCTTGCCCAACAAAATCTATAGACCCTTCGCAGCCTCTAGTCAGAAGAACGTTGAGTCAGGTGGTGGGAGTATCAAACATACTCAGCAATAAGCAGAGAATTTAAACGACATTGTGAAAACACAGTATTGTGTTGAAGACTCTGTTCCTTCAGCTGTCAGTGAATTTGCATCCGTGCACAACATTTGAAAAAATGCTCTAATGCCATAGACACAGACATTAAACGCAGCACATCATCAATGAATATTAAGCATGTATATTACTTTTAAAAATGCATACCCAATCGTGCTGGCAGATACTACAGAGTTGGTAAATTGATTTGCATCTTTTCTAGCCTCTTCTTCCTGATGTGTGTATCCAACTCTTCCATTTTGGACACATACATCTCCAGGTCTTATGGATGGACCATGGCACAAGTTAGGAATTCAAATTTAAATTTTAAGAGCGCTTATTTCTCCCAATCAAATAGACCATTTAAAATATTTACGCTAAATAACACAGATGTCCAAATGTTCAGCTCATTCTAAATGTAATTATACTACATTGTTCTTCAATGGAAACGTAATAATAATAAGACCCAGAAAAAATGAAACATAATTATGGAAAAAATCCCACAAAAACACATCTGTTTGATGATTCCTTTGTGTTGGGCATGCAAGTAGCCACACAAATGCACAGTTTAAAAACTGCATGAATGGCTCATTAACAGATAATCAGGTAGGGTTTAACTTATTGATTAGGCAATGCTTCACTTACGTCCATCACACACAACAGCCATAGTAGAGACGTGGGCATTGTTCTATGACAGGCAGAGCATGTTGTGCTTGGAGCGAGGTGTAATGCTCTTAAAGGAGCTTGTAGCACATAGAGCAAAAGGACCTCACATTGAATGGGTACACATACAGTATCATTGGAATCAGTGTGCATGTCTTGACAGATAACGGTTCCAATCCCCTACCTGGTAGCTGCTTTTCTTACCAGCCGCTGCACATCCAAACAACAAATCTACTAGGACAGTGCCGGCCTGAGCCTTTCTGGGGCCCTAAGCATAATTTGATTTGGGGGCCCCCTCCCTACACGCGGAGTCACCTTTGCACTCGATTGGGGGCCCAGCTGCTTATTTCGCTTAAGCCTCGGGCCGGCCCTGTACGAGGGTGATCAGTGAGTGCACAATTCAGGATCGACATAAGTCGGACACATTGTGCCTAAGATTGCAAGGCTGTGAAATGCTGGCAGTAGGGGTTGAAAAAGACAGGGAGCTGTAAAACAGCTTGGCTAAAGTCTTTCTGTATTAGGCTATAAAGCTACAGAACACAGCAGTAGGTACGTTGAGACATGAAAAGACAATACAGGGAGCTACATTGCACTATTCAAATGAGAATTCTCTTTTATAAATAGTCAACACTGGGCACATGTGTCATATACCATGTAGATATATTATCCACAAAGATATAGACTGTTTATGTAGATAAAGTCTTTGTTCTCTGCAACTCAACTAAGAGGTCAATACAAACACAGCCATTAGTCAACCACAGTGACTATTATGAGATCAATGATTATATGAAAGGCTGCATGACGGTGAAAGCAAATGCTTATCTGCTCTATCCTTTACAAAACCATGATTCTGGGTAAAGTGATAATTGAATAGTTCATATTGTGTTTATCCCTCTGTAAGGCAAAGGAGAAGGGAACACTTTAAATAACATAATAACCTCTAAAGTCCTACAATCAAGTCATGAATAGGGTGTAGTAGTCCTACAATTTAATGCCAGAATTAAAACAGGAAATAAGCTAAAGTAAAGTTACTGGAACTGCTCACTCAAACTATCAACAAGATATTTTTTGGACATCTTAGAAGAGACAGGGAGAGAGTGGAAGAGGGAGAAATTGATGGAATGATAGATTTGAAAGAGAGAGAGCAGGGAAAAGACTGTGTTAGCAATGGATTCATAGAGTTTATTCTTTCAGGGGAGAGTAAATGTAACACATGAATCAACAAGAGAAGAGAATGTCCTAGTAGTGAATAATCGTAGATGTGCAAACAACCACTAAAATTACTGTGTATAATAATAAAGTGGGACAACGATTGTTCATTAAACATTTTGTTCTTTATCAAATTCAAATGAACCATACAGAGCAAAGCAATCAATCACTGACCACAGTACATCCAGTACACAGTAGGCTATGGGTTTTCAAACTAGATACAATTACAGTAGACACATACAGACAGGTGTGATGTATTCAGCAGATGCATTGATCGAATATGCTTACTATAATTTAGGAATTGAGGTGTAGGGATATTTTGCTATTTGTTCTAAACAATGGCAGCTGTGAATGGAAATGAATGATGGCCATAGGAATTGTAGGCTTTATGAGGGACCAGCTTGAGATATCTACCAGCACACAGTTTGTTACTGGAGTAGCATTTGGTAAATTATATTGAATTTCTTAAGGTATGTTTATGTGGCAGGCCTATAGACTAAATCAACATTGTTGAGTTCTCACAGGATGGGCAGTTTGGGTGAAGGATCCCTTGTTGCAGAACAAACCATTACTGAATTTAATTTTAGTATTGAATGACAGTTAGAAGCCATATAGCAAAATATTGCATTGTTCATGTCAACATAATCTGACTCAGACCACTCAGGGAGAGGATGTGCAGGTCTAGAAGAACCCTTTATATTACACATACAGTGGTGCTCTAGATTTTGCTCTAGACCTGGCAAACTAACTATCACAGGTGTCTGAGATCGATTACAGTGATTCAAAAAGCCCGGAGACACAATACCATCCACGAGTTTGATTGAAAAACAAAATATTTAATGTTTATGACACTTAATTCCAATTTGCATAATAATTAGGAATTCTGTGTAGATGTACCACTTTTAAAGAAAACATGAATGAGAAAACATGAAACGATATTCCTGATACGCTCAGGGAAGCGGCATAAATATAAACAACAAACCATAAACGTGACTTACAGTCAACAATGCTCCACGTCTCCTCCTGGTTCCAGGGCTGCTTATATGATGGACTCTGATCACACTAACCAGACAAGGCTGTTCATACTTCTTAATCAGAACCTCCTACTCAATTCCAGCCCTCTCTAGTCCCTACTTCATCTCCCAGCAGCCCTGGCCAGGAAGAGGCATGGCTGACCCCAAATAGGACTTGCTTCAAAATCAAAAAACAACACAACCACCATGCCATTGCACTGAATAATAAAGGAATATATATATATATATATATGTATATATATACACAAATAATAAAATGGTTAAAAAATAATTAAGTGAGTCCATATCTCTCAGTCTATGTACACCAGCCCTCGCTGGGCGTTACAATATTTTTAAAAACTGAGGCTGTTTACACTGTAGTGTTATGATGCAAAAATTCTAGCAAAATGCTTAGCACTTAAAATAGTTTTGTCTGATATTATTTATCATAATCAGACAGGTTTTTTGCATGGAAGAAATAGTGGAGACAACAATACATTTTGGAAATAATAGAACACTATGTTTAGAAATGCATGGCTTAAAAACAAAGTAATCATTGATCACCAGTCACAAACAGGTGTTGATGTTGTGGTGTTGGAGAGGAGAGGAATGGAGACTAGAGCAGGGATGAGCGTTCTTGATGTTTAATGAACAGGTGAAGTTGGAAACAATAACTGAGCTGCTTCTGTTGATCTATGTGTCTATATAATATATACAAGTGCTCTAACGCCGCACTGACGCGACAGTAAAATATAGAGTATGCATGGTTCAACAATGACGTTTACATATTGTATGACACATGTAACGTTTCCCAGTTCCTCTTCCCTGAGAACTACATCTTCCCCTTCCTAGATTGCTCAGAACTACAATTCCCATAACCCGGACTCAATTACCCAAATTCTGTACACCTGCTCTCACCCAGTCAATATATAAAGCACACACACACCATTCCCTCTTCACGAGGTATTGTAAGTATCCTTTATTCTTACTGAGCATATATTCTTGGATTGTTATTCTGGCCTGACCTGTGCATTGTTTATTCAGTATTGTGTTTTTGGATTATCCTCTGTACCTTCGCCTATATTCTTGGATTGTTATTCTGGCCTGACCTGTGCATTGTGTATTCAGTATTTTGCCTTGGATTATCCCCTGTACCTTCGCTTGATACTTCCTGCCTTGTTTCTGTATTTTCTGCCTGTATGAGAACCCGATTAGTGTACCGAACTCTGCCTGTCTAATTTACCTGGATTTGCTTATGGAACTCTGCCTACCTGACTGCCTGGAGTTTGAATATTCATATTTATTAACCTATTCTGAAAGTATCGTTACAACACATAACGAGTTGAAGACTCAATCAAACATGTACATTCATGAAAGAACAACAGCACAGGACTCACAATGGAATAGAGTTTCCACTTCTCCTCTCCTTCAATACAGGAGTAGTAGAAACTCACAATAACACGTGCCAACCATTCCCGGGACACCGGGATTAAATAGGCATCTTGATTACTCATTATGCACCAGTGTGGGTATTTACCCAGTGCACCATTCATGCGCAATGAGTAACCAAGTGCCTCCTACTCTTCCAGCCCCCAGAGGTCGGCGCAATAAACAAAACACATAAACATACACAAACACAGTAAATAATAGTAATAAATACATATAACACAAATAGTCCATCACCATCAGGTTAGCTACCACGACAGCCCTGTCCAGTCCTGGCATTCGTGACAACACCAATGATTCATATTTTCTTTTACACCCACAATTGTAATTCCTACACAGCCTCATAGAGGATCTACCTACTCTATCATCTCTGGATTAAAATGGAATTATGATAGGTGTACAATACTACATATTGAGAATGAACGTTTGTAATAACGTGTAATTTACAAATAAAATGTGCTGACAGTGACATGGACATACTAGGTATACATATATTGAAAGAAGGATGTAGTTGTACTCAAGAACATTTTTATAGAAAACTAGCAAACTAGATAAGATACTGAAACCTGGGAAAGGACAACATCTGTCTATTTGTTTAAAAATCCCCATCTTAACAATTCCATGGCATACATTTTTTTTATTATTCCGTACCACGCAAAATGACACCGGACTCAAAACTAAGAATGTTTCAATATAAATGATTATACAAAATAACGTTATAGGCTATATACTGTATATAGAAACCCAATATGGTTAGGGCTAAGAGATAGATGCGAGGGTCTATAAGTAATTGAAGGGTGGGACTAATTACAACAAGATCTAAAGTATAAACTGCATATAGGTTCAGAAATATTCTGAAATAGCACTGTTAGAAATATGTGGCAAATAGAAGAACGAGTTGGATATTAGAAATCAGGGAAATATTGGATTAAAAACAAGTAAAATATAACTACTGTGAAATAGATAGTGTATGTGGAAAAGGTATAGCTAGAAATGTTTATGTTTTTTAGATTACTCCAATTGGTTAGGATGTGGGGAAAATAAAGGAAGCAATATTAAATTAAAGCTGCAAGCAGCCATTTGCGGGGCCAAGCGCAAAAAGAGGATACGACATGCCAACATGGCTAGGAGTGGCAGACCAACTGTAGTATGAAGTAATTGGAGACATTTAAATATTATTGTAGGCATAATGTGTGAAAAAATCATATACAGTCACTAATAATATGATTTAATGGGTGGTAGCTTTTGACCAGCAGGGGAACTCTTTTGATACAGAGCATAACAGCCTCAGGTCATGCTTGTGATTAGATATACCAAGTTTGGTCTGAATAAGATAAAGCGTTGTGGAGATACAGCCTTACAGCTGTATTCGCAAGCGCTATGTTAAATTTGTTTGAATGTTATTCGATAATGGTTGGGTTTATTAAAAAGCTTCTAATAACTTTTTGTCGACATGGTCTAAAGATTATCTGTTTCAATTTTCGTGAAAATCGGAGAAACAGCCTAGGAGGAGTTCGAAAAAGTGGTTTGTCATAAAATTCTAAATGGCGGGAAAACTATCATGGCGGAAAATGACGTAATAGGGTGCAATGGAATTGTCTTGAGCTAGGTAATCAGAGGAAAAAATAATTTTGTTTCTAGCCCTTATGGTTGAAAGGTTATTAGCATCAACAACACCCAGTAATAATCATTTGAACAATTCATTTGACCACTAGGTGGCGCTGTTCTGGTGCTGGTCAAAACTTTTCAGGCTCCTTCAGGGTATCATACTGATGATCCGTACCAAGTTTCCTAACGATACGTTCATGCGTTCAGAAAATATAGCATTTTAGTACAAAATTTAAAATGGCCGACACCTAAAATGGTCGACATGTTAAAGTTGGATATCAGTCGACTCGGCATGATGCCCTGGATCTAAAAAGACAATTTTTATGATTTTTTGACAAAACGGTCTGAAGTTATAAGCTAAAATAGCCAGTTTTTCATATCTCCGGACCAGCAGGTGGCGCTGCTCCGAAACATAGCATGTAACCTCAGGTCATGCTTGTGAGGACATGTACCAAGTTTGGTCTGAATACAATAAAGTATTGCGAAGATATAGCCATATATCTGTTTTCGCCATCAATACGTAAAAGTTGTTTGTATGTAACCGATAACGGTTGGGTTTATTAAAAAGCTTCTAATAATTTTGTCTGCATGGTCTGAAGATGATCTCATTTAAATTTTGTGTAAATCTGAGAAACGGCCTAGGAGGAGTTTGAAAAAGACGGTTTTTCAGAAAATTCAAAATGGCAGGAAAACAATCATGACAGAAAATGATGTCATGGGGTGCAATCGAATCGTCTTGAGCTAGGGAATCAGAAAAATAAAAATAAAATACTCTAGCGCTTACGGTTTAAAAGTTATAAGCATAAACATAAGTGAAAATTTGGACAGTTGGTTGCGCTAGAGGGATTGATTTAAAGACTCCAAATTTGCTTTGTCAAATACAGCATTACGTCTGTTTTCACAAGCGCTACGTAAAATTAGTTTGAGCGTTTATCGAAAACGGTTAAGCAAATCAACATGAATTTCATAACTTTTCAGCACTGCCTGAAGATGATCTGGTGCAATTTTGGTGTAAATTGGACAAACCGTCTAGGACGAGTTCGCAAAAGTAGGTTATTTGAAAAATCCAAAATGGCGGACATATTGTTGTGACGGAAAATGACATCATAGGGTGCAATCGAATCGAATATATTTTTTTGATAGGCCTTACGGTTCAAAAGTTATTAGCATAATATTTTTGAAACTTTGGACAGGTGGTGGCGCTAGAGGCAATGAGTTAGAGCCACCAAAATTGGTGTTATTGATGTTGGGTCTGTCCTCTATCAGAATATCAAACCAAAACAACTTTCCCGCAAACGGTTCTATGGACTACCATAGACGCCCAGTCGGAAGAAGTAAAAGAAGAATAATAAGAACGCTAACAGATACAATAGGTTCCTCCACACCCTCGGTGCTTGGCCCCTAAATACCCCCAAAAAATGGGGGATTGGAAATTATTCAAACCCCTTTGATGGAAACAATCTATCTATAATATTAAAGTTGATCCTACCACCTAAAAATATTTTGAAGCAAAATATACAGCCCAGTGTCAGAAAGCGGTGACTGAGTTGCAGGACATGGGTCCTCCAGCAGGATAATGACTACAAACATGTCAAAAAGCACTCAAGAATGGATGTGAAGAAAATATTGGACCATTCTGAAGTGGCCTTCTAGGAGTTTTGATCTAAATCCCATGAAACATCTGTGGAAAGAGCTGATAATCATAGTTGGGAAATGGCACACATAAAAACTTAGACAAAAAATATAATAACTCTGTATATAAAAGATGTAACTGCGTAAAGATAAGACTAAACTGTCTGTTCAACAACACTGTACTTTACTTCTAAACAACTCTCTATAGCTAAGGAAGTCCTAAATGCATTTCCATACGAAAAACTAAATTGGTGGACTTGTTTACATATGTCTTGTTTTGTTTGAATTAGTACCTTTATTTTTGATACTATTTTTCCAAACAGAGCTCTATTTAATTTTATTGTTCTTGTGCAAATTGTGAATTGTGTAATAAATGTGCTGGCTGTTTAGTTACTATACAAAAGTATCCTGTAGTGAGTGTACTTTTGTATACTAATGACTGTTGCAGCCGTTGTGACACAGATTCATTTTAAAGTTCACAGACGACCAGCCCTCATCGTATATCATACATCTCCGTACTGCACTACAATAACACTCCGGAGATTGATGCATGATGCACTCATCCCATACCCCTTTCCCCTTTTTCTTTTTCATTTCTTCCTTTTATTTATTACTATTCATTTGTTTGTCTTGTTGTTGTTGGGAGTGTTCTGCTCTTGTGTCATTTAATTGCCCCTCGGGGATGAATTAAGTGATTTGATTGATTGATTGATTGATTGATTGACCCTGTCATTGTCAGTCTTCTCCATGTTAGTAAAAACATCCATGGTCCTGTTGTTGATGAGTTTGTATAGTGGTGTGACAGTGCATTCCTTCAACTGAATGGAACAAAAACTAGGGACACAAGTATTGATTTTAGGCACAAGCCCTCAACCCCCAAGAGTACTATCATCAAGGGACAGGTGGTAGACTGTAGATAACTAGAAGTACCTAGGGATTTTTATTCATAATAAACTGAATTTTAATGATAACACTGAGTTGCTTTGTAAGAAGGGTCAGCAACGTTTGTTATGCCTCCAGAAGTTATCTCAGTTTAATTTTTACAAGACTCTCATGATCCTCTTTTACATAAAAAATCCTACAATGTGATTTTCTGGATTTTTTTCTCATTTTGTCTCTCATAGTTGAAGTGTACCTATGATGAAAATTTCAGGCCATGCTCATCTTTTTAAGTGGGAGAACTTGCACAATTGGTGGCTAACTAAATACCTTTTTGCCCCACTGTATGTTGTGTATGACATGACATAAATACTGAAAAGTTGCTTGTAGGTGCAATTATCAGGTAGTAGCTCAGACAGTCTGGTTTTGGAAAAAGTCAAATTGACAATCTTTTGTAATTCTTCCATTCAGTGCTTTCAAAGAATTAAAAACTAAAAAAATAACTCAAAAAGACATTTACAAAGAATACTTAGTTAATCCAACAAATTGTTCTCTAAGTTTGCTGAACTGTAAATTATTTACTGAGTGAAGAAATCACGTTGAGTTGATATATACAGTGCCTTGCGAAAGTATTCGGCCCCCTTGAACTTTTCGACCTTTTGCCACAATTCGGGCTTCAAACATAAAAATATGAAACTGTATTTTTTTTTGAAGAATCAACAACAAGTGGGACACAATCATGAAGTGGAACGAAATTTATTGGATATTTCAAACTTTTTTAACAAATAAAAAACTGAAAAATTGGGTGTGCAAAATGATTCAGCCCCCTTAAGTTATTACTTTGTAGCGCCACCTTTTTCTGCGATTACAGCTGTAAGTCGCTTGGGGTATGTCTCTATCAGTTTTGCACATCGAGAGACTGAAATTTTTGCCCATTCCTCCTTGCAAAACAGCTTGAGCTCAGTGAGGTTGGTTGGAGAGCGTTTGTGAACAGCAGTTTTCAGTTCTTTCCACAGATTCTCAATTGGATTCAGGTCTGGACTTTGACTTGGCCATTCTAATACCTGGATAGGTTTATTTGTGAACCATTTCATTGTAGATTTTGCTTTAGGTTTTGGATCATTGTCTTGTTGGAAGACAAATCTCCATTCCAGTCTCAGGTCTTTTGCAGACTCCATCAGGTTTTCTTCCAGAATGGTCCTGTATTTGGCTCCATCCATCTTCCCATCAATTTTAGCCATCTTCCCTGTCCCTGCTACCGCCAGGTTTCATCTGACCAGAGCACCTTCTTCCACATGTTAGGTGTGTCTCCCAGGTGGCTTGTGGCAAACTTTAAACAACAATTTTTATGGATATCTTTCAGAAATGGCTTTCTTCTTGCCACTCTTCCATAAAGGCCAGATTTGTGCAGTATACGACTGATTGTTGTCCTATGGACAGACTCGCCCACCTCAGCTGTAGATCTCTGCAGTTCATCCAGAGTGATCATGGCTTGGCTTGGCTGCATCTCTGATCAGTCTTCTCCTTGTTTGAGCTGAAAGTTTAGAGGGACGGCTGGGTCTTGGTAGATTTGCAGTGGTCTGATATTCCTTCTATTTCAATATTATCGCTTGTACAGTGCTCCTTGAGATGTTTAAAGCTTTGGAAATCTTTCTGTATCCAAATCCGGCTTTAAACTTCTCCACAACAGTATCTCGGACCTGCCTGGTGTGTTCCTTGTTCTTCATGATGCTCTCCGTGCTTTCAACGGACCTCTGAGACCACCACAGAGCAGGTGCATTTATACGGAGACTTGATTACACACAGGTGGATTCTATTTATCATCATTAGTCCATTTAGGTCAACATTGGATCATTCAGAGATCCTCACTAAACTTCTGGAGAGAGTTTGCTGCACTGAAAGTAAAGGGGCCAAATCATTTTGCTCGCCCTATTTGTCAGTTTTTTATTTGTTAAAAAAGTTTGAAATATCCAATAAATTTTGTTCCACTTCAAGATTGTGTCTAGGGCTGTGCGATACAATGATTTAATGATGAATCGCGATTCTTTTCTTCACGATTTTGTATCGATACTCTGGGCTCTAGAATCGATGTTTGCTCATTTTATTTAATGCCGGTAACATGTGAGAGAAAGAAGTAACGTGAGTGCAGTATTAAGCACAGTCCTGTAGGTTTCAGTAAGCACTAAGCAGCGGGTAACACCTGCCGTTATCCCCACCCTTACCAAAGAACTCTGGTTTCTAGAAATCAGCCTAATGGTGATGGGACAACCGACTCTTACGCGAGTCGGAGTCAACCGGACGGTTGTTGGTTGGCCTACCGAGTTAATAGATTTTGTCACCGGTTCGCGTGCCCACGGGGGGAGGAGACACCCATTTGATTACGTTAGACTCAAGCAGTACCCTCGGTTACGGTCTCGTTCAGTAGCCTCTCCTTGTGACAGCCTCTACCATGTAGCCTGCAACATTAACTTAATATAACTACCATGACGTGTAGCTATTTGTATGTGATGTACTTCCCCATCGATAATGTGGGTGTCTTGGTTCTGTGCAAGTTTGGGTTATTAACCAAGCTTTGATTCTAGTGCATAGATGATTGTGTCATGGCAATTCCGCTTGATTACATTAGACTCGAGTGGTTGCACGGTTACTTTCGTTCTCGTTCAGTAGCTTGGTGCGTGGTCTCGGCAATTCCGCTTGATTACATTAGACTCGAGCGGTTGCACAGTTACTTTTGGTAGGGACATAATAAAATGCTTAACGTGAAAAAGCTTAACGTGGTTTAATGTACCTAAACAAGTATCAATCGTCACCAAATTTCTCATGGCCATATCTTGTCATGAACAATTAAGCCTGTCAAAATAACTAAACCGAAATCCAATTATTATGGAAGTAATCTTACGTTAAAGTTTTCTTCTTCATTGGCTCAAATGGCGAGGAAAATGCTTAACGTGATTTAATGTACCTAAACAACGATCAATAATAACCACTCTCTCATATTTCTCCCCATAACTTGTTTTTTCAGTTTTCAGTGGTTATGGGGATGAATATGAAAGAGAAATGTGGTTATTATTGATCGTTGTTTAGGTAGGCCTACATTAAATCACGTTAAGCCCTTTAGGTGTTAAAAATATGCTCTCAATATACCTTACCTGACACTGCTGTTCATATCCTGCTGCTAAGTCGATCACACTGGTTAAACTATTCTGAAGGTGAATCCTTAAATGTATATGTTTTTTCAAATTTAAGTTAAATGTCTTATTAAGGGTAATATTATTAGACTGTTTAATTCAAAAGACAATCTTTAAGTAACCCCCATTAACAAAAGATTGCCCTTTTGAAGTATTTAAATTGATATCATTTGCGTTTCTTTATCATTTCAGTAAGTATCGGGATTCTGTTGTGATATTGCAATAAATCGTGATGTATTGAATCGTAGCATGTGTATCGTGATATATATTGTATCGCGAGGTACTTGCCAATACCCACCCCTAATTGTGTCCCACTTGTTGTTGATTCTTCACAAAAAATTACAGTTTCATATCTTATGTTTGAAGCCTGAAATGTGACAAAAGGTCGAAAAGTTCAAGGGGGCCGAATACTTTCGCAAGCCACTGTATATCCAACATATTACCAATGTTGCAAATATCTATCATTGTTGTAAATTACTGATTTATAATTAATAAATAAATATAATGAATTATTCATATACAACGGCAAAGCCACTTTCAGTGGCCATTATTTCAGTGTCCTATTGATGATGTGTTTTAGCTCATCAGTAATTAATCATGTTTTGACTATAATGCTAATCAATGTAATACCACATTGGTGAATGAAGGTATCAATTTCTATCAAATCCCATGAAAATTTGTGGGTGTCCCCAAACTTTTGAATGCTAATGTATGTATGTTTTAGGCAGCTTGTTGTGCCATGAGGTATGATGGATCAAGATGAATAAATTTCAAAACTGTTACACAAATTGGCATTCAATGATTAGACAATCTACCGTTGTAGTGCTTTTATGCAGAAGTTAAATGTACTCATCTGGTGTCCCAAATCTAAATGTGTCCCTTATTACTGTATATGAGAGGATGACAGAAGTTTTGTCTTTGGGCCTCCAGAATCAGATTCAAGTTGAGAGGACTTTTGATTTTACCATAGACTGTATATAGTACTGGACATAGCGTGTGACATAACCCATTGGTTTGTGAAGATCTGATTTGAGTCGTTGTGTTTGCCATTACGTGTGCAGCCATCTTGGTTGTGGATGACGTGTGGATAACTAATGCCTGTGACATTAGTTTAGAGTTGGCAACGCTGCTTACAATTTACATTATGTTAAAAACTTTCACTGGTACAGTCAATGATATTTGCCCTGTGGGTTTTACTCAGCAGCTTAAGTTAGTGGAACATCTTTGTCCCAAAGTTAAATTTACTCTGAAAATTTGTGAATTTACATAACTTCAGATTTTTTATTTTATACTGTTAGCTAGCTTCTAAGGACTCCCGCACGAGGGAGATAATGTCCAAAAAAGAAAAGTGGACTAGAATCACAGTTCAGTAGTGCAGATTTTACTCTGCATATACATTTCTTATATGTACAGAAAGCTTTCTCACAAATTGACCTAAGTTATCTGATTTACAATAGCTATGACAAGAAAGAAAGGCCATGTAATAATGTGACGTGAATGCATTATAAACAAACCAATCTGTTCAGATGACAAACGAATATGTTTATATCAAAAGGGTCCCAGCAATGAAATGGAGCATTGGTTTCATTGGTATTATCCATTTGTTATGTGAAAACTATCAAAAACTCAGTCTACCCTTACCAGAAACCACATTGTTTACAATGTGTCCGTGTATCAAGTGGTTATTTCCGTTTAGATGTAGTTGTGTTTTGTAAAAATATATATTTTTTTAAACCATATTATGCCATTTTTATGAATGTGTGTTTTGCAAGAATTGAAACCATATCATGTTTTTATAGTTATTTATATGAAAATGATTAATTTATGAATTATTAAAATATCTGGGCACAATCGTGAAGGACACTTGGGGTCCTTTTACAGAATAGGTTGTTGACTCTATCATTCTAAACATTTAGACATACGTTGTCCTCCCTTATTGGACATGATTAGATGTCTTTCCAGGACAATATATCAATATATGGCTTTTTATTTGTATTTGAAAGATGATGTAGGAAAAAAGAAAAAAAGTATTTTCTTTCATCTTGTGCCATATTCCCTGTGTACATTTATTCTAAATAGATTTTACATTTCCAGAAAATTCTAAATAAATTTTAAATTTCCAAAAAATTCAAAGTCTTTTCCCAGAAATACACTCTAAAAACAAATGGTTCTTCAGCAGTTCTTAAGGGTTTCTTTGTGGTGTTTGTCACGGTCCAAAGGTATATACGGTTGCGAAGTTTCAATAATCCAATATGCTTTATTTAATGACAAAAGGAAAACTGCCACGTGGGGCTTTAAGTAAAAATCAAAGGGACACAAACAGGAACGCGTACAGGAAACATTGAACGACAAGAGACAAGACCAAACACTAAACCTAAATACACATACTAACGATGACAATGGAAGACACCTGGACTGGAAATTAACTACACCGTGATATATTGGTTAACAAGAAACATGTGACAAGACATGGGAGTGAAATGTGGGAACATGCAATACACAACAGGGGCACAAGATTGGGGAGGAACCTGAACACCAACACACACAGGGCAATAACAATGAGGACACATGAGGAATAAATCTAACAACAAAACCACCGTGTAAACACTGAAAGCAACAAGGGAGACAAAACCACAAAAGACACAAAAACCAAAATATAGTCCATAACCAGCCCACTAGGGCTGGACGTTACAGTGTTATGGTGCTATATAGCACCACTACCATTTTAAGAACCTGTCAAGCCCAGTTTGGTTCTTCAGCGGTTCTTCAGCAGTTCTTTGGGGTGCTAAAGGTGCTATATGGCACCTCCTATGGTTCTACATAGCACCATTTTTAAAGATAGGTGCTATATAGCACTTAAAGTGGTTCCCCTATGATTACAAGCCAATTAACTACTTTTAGTGCTATTTAGCACCATTTGTTTTTAGAGTGTATCAACCATATGTATCTTGTTGCTTCAGGCCCAGTGTAACAAGAGGTAAACTTTGGGTATGTTTTTTAGGTGGCATTTGACAATTGGGGGTGATCCTTAAGAGGCTAGACCATTATTGAGGAGTGAGCTGAGATAAAGAGTACATTTGTCTAAAAGTAATTTGCAGATGAGTTGGTCTCTGTGAGAATAGCACCATATGTGAAGCAAGGTTCCATTTACCAGTGTAAAGATCATAATAAAAAGTATTGTAATTTACTCTATCAAATTTATTGAGGTGACTATTAGTAGCAATGCTGTAAATTACATTGCCAAATTCAGGACTGGCAGAATGGTAATTTCTACGAGAGCATGTTTGCAGTGTTGGTACTGTAATTTACCATGCTTTCAAAAACTATAAAGTGAAAGGATAAAATACTGCCTAAAAAAGTTTAGGGCTATATTTTCAAAGAGTGAAATGACAGCAGCATATTTTGAATCTAAAGGGATTACAGATCATTTTAGAGAGAGGTTGGGTAGGCAGGTGATAGGGAATGCAATTATACAGGCAGATACTGTAGCTTTAAAAAAAATGTAGATCATCCAGCCCAGCAAATTGGTGAGGATCTAAATGTAGAAGCTCCTTCAGGACCTCATTAACTGGATGAAAAGAGAAATGGAGGGAGTTCTGGGAGAAAGTAGGACCAGCAGTACTGGCAGAGGGCATAGTGATAGCAAATTTGAATTTGAGGACACCCATAGCAAATTAAACCTGTAAAACATTTGGGTTTTATCAAATGTAAAATTTGTTTGTCTGCAGCTGAGATTAGACTCTTTGGTGTTAGAGCCAAAGGAAGCAAATCTTTGTTTGGTAAACCTAATATCCCAATTGATGTATTGCACTGGTTCCTAATTTCCCTAAAACATTGCAAGTCAGAGATGGTTTTCAGAAGATTGTTTCTATATTCCAGAACTGATGTTTGCACTGGATCAGGTGAGCTACTGTAGTTAAATGGTAAACCATCAGATATTCTGCAGATATTTTTTGTTCAATTTTCTTCAGTGGGCGTGTTTACTAACGTTTATTAAAAACAGGACTAGGCATCTTCAGCAGACAGTATGAGGCTGATTCTGTGCCAATTTACAGATGTCAGGTTCAACTGTACATCTCAGAATTTAAGTTTCTATTATATTGGAAACAAGAGTGGTTTGTGCCAGTGTATTTCCAGTTCTATTATAATGCATGTTTCTGTTTTACTATTATCTTGGCCCTTAAAAATGCAATTTTGGCCACTGGTTGAAGAAGTGCTGCTTTTGAACTAAAATGAGTACCCAAAAAGTGTGTCCTATGTCAAGTCAAAACTACATTAGCACCTTGAAATCTTACACGAGCACAATGATATCTGTAATATGGCCATGAAAAGAGCTAGAAAACATAATTTCTCTGATCACTGATAAGCAAAATAATCCTAGTACTTTTATCAACAATTGATAGACTTTTAAACCCTGCCACCTTATGATCTATTGTCAACTTTCAAATGTGAAGAGTTTGCAACACATTTCAAGGAAAAGATATCTTCAATTAGTTTAGGCATCAGTCCATGTGCATCAGTCTAAAAGACCATGCTGTTACTTCCCCCGGCTTCATGTACTGTCCTGAGAGACTGATATAAAACTGATATAAAAGAGTCTGAACTTATAGGCACCCGATTACACATAATTGTATATCTCCGCATTGCCCTGTTGACACTTTGGTTGAATGTATCTCTGAAATAAACACTTGGATGGCAGAACATTTTCTACAACTAGAAAAGGATAAAACGTAGGATTTAGTCATTGGTGCCAAGGCTCAAAGAGAGAAACTAGCATCCTTTTAAAAGGCATTAATCCTAGATTCAACAGACCAAGTCAAGAACTTGGGTATAATCTTACATGCCAACCTAAGCTTCGAGGATCATATTAAGAATTTGTAGAAATCTGCATTTTACCATTTAAGGAATATTGCAAAGGTGAGTCAGTTTCTTTGCCAGATAGATACCAAGAGACTAGTGCCTGCTTTTATCACTAGCAGGCTTGAATACTATGGAAAGCCATTAAATAAATAAATATATACACATATAAATAAATATTGCTATGAAATAAGCCCTGAAATAAATAAATGACACAATAAACATATAACTATTCAAATATAAATATATAAATGCAGTCCAAAATATAAATGAATTGTTTTTATTTAACAATAGGGTTTTTCAAAGGAAAACGTAATTTATTTTAGGGGACTTACAGTATATTTCATAATTCCACATTTATTTATTTCAAGGCACTCTTATTTCATAATGGCACATTTCATAATATCCATTTGATATATTCAAATGAATGGGGCGTGGTTATCTCACAGATTCAAACCAAATGAACAGCACCCGTATTGAAGACTTTATTGAAATACTCAGGCGGATAATTGAACTTTAAAATAAATACATAGCTATCAAAGTTTTAATTAGTTTGAGACTGATTGAGCACTGTTTTTGTGTGGAAAATGTCATAGAACCTTCAAGCACAGGTGCGGGACATCTGCCTATGGAAATTGCAAGTGATATGCTAGCTAACTGTGTGTGGTCTGGTCTATCAACCTGAGAAATTGCGGATCTGTTTGGTGTGTCACAAAGCACAATTTAGATATATCCTCTGAATTGTGCTGGGTAACACACCAAACAGATCACCAATGTCTTAGGTTGATAGATTGATCTCCTCTGAATCTGGAGTTAATGTTTTGGTGAACTTTACAAAAGTAGATATTCACAAATCACCTGTCTATAGGGAAAAACACCTGCCTTAACCTGGAATCCAAAAATAAATAAAAATCTTGCCTCATGCGGGATCAGAACTTGCAAACATTGGGAGGAGCATCGGCTATGTAACTGTCCATCCACCATCCATCATCCACAACACACTACCAAACATCAATACATTTAAACTCACTTTTCTCCTAGCGTCTCGGTTAGAACAGTGACAGTCATTGTCAAAATATTTATATTTAAGGTAATGTCATTTTACAAAATATTTTCCTGGAAATATAATTCCTATTTAGGCCTGACCAGGTCATGTAGGAAAGTGTCTTCAGTGAAGTGTTTAATCAAACATTAAAGTATAATATGGAGGGGGGTTGACATACAGTGGCTTCCAAATATATTGGCACTCTTAGTGAATACAGTGGGGCAAAAAGTATTTAGTCAGCCACCAATTGTGCAAGTTCTCCCAATTAAAAAGATGATAGAGACCTGTAATTTACATCATATGTACACTTCAACTATGAGAGACAAAATGAGAAAAGAAATCCAGAAAATCACATTGTAGGATTTTTTATGAATTTATTGGTAAATTATGGTGGAAAATAAGTATTTGGTCACCTAAAAACAAGCAAGTTTTCTGGCTCTCGCAGACCTGTAACTTCTTCATTAAGAGTCTCCTCTGTCCTCCATTCGTTACCTGTATTAATGGCACATGTTTGAACTTGTTATCAGTATAAAAGACACATGTCCACAACTTCAAACAGTCACACTCCAAACTCCACTATGGCCAAGACCAAAGAGCTGTCAAAATCACCAGAAACAAAATTGTAGACCTGCACTAGGCTGGGAAGATTGAATCTGCAATAGGTAAGCAGCTTGGTGTGAAGAAATTAACTGTCAGTGCGATTATAAGAAAATGGAAGACATACGAGACCACTGATAATCTCCCTCAATCCAGGGCTCCACACAAGATTTCACACCGTGGGGTCAAAATGATCACAAGAACGGTGAGCAAAAATCCCAGAACCACATGGGTGGACATAGTGAATGACCTACAGAGAGCTGGGACCAAAGTAACAAAGGCCACCATCAGTAACACACTATGCCGCCAGGGACTAAAATCCTGCAGTGCCAGATGTGTCCCCTTGCTTAAGCCAGTACATGTCCAGACCCATCTGAGGTTTGCTAGAGAGCATTTGGATGATCCAGAAGAGGATTGGGAGAATATGGTCAGATGAAACCAAAATTGAACTTTTTGTTAAACTCAACTTGTTGTGTTTGGAGGAGAAAGAATGCTGAGTTGCATCCAAAGAACACCATACCTACTGTGAAGCATGGGGGTGGAAACATCATGCTTTGGGCCTGTTATTCTGCAAAGGGACCAGGAAGACTGATCCATGTAAAGGAAAGAATGAATGGGGCCATGTATTCTGAGATTTTGAGTGAAATCCTCCTTCCATCAGCAATGGCATTGAAGATGAAATGTGGCTGGGTCTTTCAGCATGACAATGATCCCAAACACACCGCCCTGGCAATGAAGGAGTGCCTTTGTAAGAAGCATTTCAAGGTCCTGGAGTGGCCTAGTCAGTCACCAGATCTCAACCCCATAGAAAATCTTTGGAGGGAGTTTAAGGTCTGTGTTTCCCAGTGACAGGCTCAAAACATCACTGCTCTAGGGGAGCTCTGCATGAATGAATGGGCCAAAATTCCAGCAACAGTGTGTGAAAACCTTATGAAGACTTACAGAAAACGTTTGACCTCTGTCATTGCCAACAAAGGGTATGTAAATTAATATTGCGATTAACTTTTGTTATTGACCAATTACTTATTTTCCACCATAATTTACCAAGTAATTCATATAAAATCCTAAAATGTGATTTTCTGGATTTTTTTTTCCTAATTTGTCTCTCATAGTTGAAGTGTACCTATGATGAAAATTACAGGCCTCTCTTATCTTTTTAAGTGTGAGAACTTGCACAATTGGTGGCTGACTAAATACTTTTTTGCCCCACTGTATGAGCAAAATGGGCTGTGAAAAAATACCTTTATTTTTTATCCTCTTGATATTTACTTCAAAATATTAACAATAATCCTACTCTTAAGTGACATCAACAAATGTAAAAAAAAAAATTTTCTTAAATTTACAGTGACTTAGAAAAGTCGTAGAACACCCAGGAATTGACATGTGTTTTTATACAAATTTATACCTTCATTCACCAAGGTGGCATTCATTTGATCAGAAATGATAGTTAAAACATGATTAATTATGGAAGGGCTAAAGGTTTCAGCATTAGGACACTCAACTAATGACTGCTGAAAATGTGGCTTTGCCGTTGTATGTGAATAAATCATTATAAATGTGTTATTTCCAAAAATTATAGAAATTAGCAACATTGGTGATGACTTATATCTATTTTTTATCAATTCAATTTCTCCTTTGTGTATCTCTATCAAAAACATGAAAAAACCTGGGTGTTCTAAAACATACTAACAGTAGTGTATATAGTATCTATATGTATTTTTACATATATACTTTAGTTCATTATTTAAATGCAATGTGATTCCTCTAGATGAATTGGAATAGCAACACCTTGCTGCGTTATTGGTCTCCTTAACATAATGAGCTCAATGTAAGTACGGTAAGTACATCAGACCCCACCTTTTTTTACCTGTTAAAATTTTCCTTTAAAAATGAAATCATTTTCCTCCATTCTGCATAAAAAGAATGCAGCCCTCTGATCCATGACAAAATGCCATATACACTAAGTACAGAATAATATTCCCATACAGATCAAGCTGATTTTGCTTCAATCTTTCTATTTAGTATTCACAAACCAAGGCCAATAGTGCACACCTTATTGTATAGAAAACATCAGTACTTTAAGAAGTATTGCTAAATGTTGAAGAGAAGGTTACCTGGAGTGATTTCTATAGTGAACACACAAACGATCTCTACATCAGGTTGGTCCGTTTCCAAGACAACTGCATGATATATGAAAGGTCCCCTTGATGAATACACTCTCTTACAAAACTATGCATCTTAGCAATTTAACAGCAATGGGTATTTAGTTTGGGTGGAAAAAACATTATATACAAAGGATTCGAATTGTCACTATTCTAAGTGTAGCTATGATCAAACAGCTATATATGAAAATATTAATTGATAGAGAGGTTTACAAACGTGTCTCTGCCTGCCTCTTTCTTATTTATATGCGAAATGGCAAATAAGAGTTCTATTTCGCAGTTGGTTTGCTAGATCAATGCAGGGAGCTGTATAAGTCCTTAAAAACTAAATTAACTAGAACAACTGAGAGGGAACAAAAGTATGAAATCTTAAGATTGAACCAACATTTTCAGAAGATGCATACTGCATGGTAGAAAACACAAGTTGCTTTGAAATTATAGACAACTAATTACATCATTTAAATACCAGACAGGATCGTATTGATTCTTAGTATTAGCAAATACCTTGTTATGGAATTATCCCTTTATGCCTTTTAATCTGCCCAATATGCCTAATGTACTCAAAAGCCAGAAAACTTCGATGAATTTATTTTTGACATCTTTACGTCAAAATGTTTGTGCACCTAAATTGATTAGGATTTAAGTCAACAGGTAGCTTATTTTAAAGGCAATTATGTCCTCTCCAAAATATTGAAATAACAGTACCCTAATGCAGAAGGCATCTCGTTTTGTATTATTTTTAGATTTAAATCTGACCATGAAAAGAGATGACATGTCGAACTAAATAAAGTTGAAATGCTATAGATAAACAACAATAATGCTCACCTGTAGCTTTCTCATTCACAGTTGCTATGTGCGTTGTTTTGAGTTTCTTCTTTATCACAGTGTTTTCGATGGGGAAATCTTGATTGTGTTTGTCTCTTTAACATATGAAATAGTTAACGTTCGCAATAAACGCACATTTCTTTTATTTGATGCCCGACAAAACGCTTATGTTTCCCCCGAGATGTTTTCTTCACTCTATGCTATACCGGTGGTCTCCATATATGGTCAAAGGAAGTGCAGGCAAGCAGGCACACTCCTGCCGCGAGCTGTTGCTGAGGGATGTCAAATATCCATTGCGAAGAGGGTAGATATATTCACATCACCTGTCTGTCACATTTACTTAGCTCTAAACGCGTATTCTGTCCTAATCATCTGCTTTTCGTGCATAATTATATAATACGGACATTTTTCGAAGTAAATTTGGTGTGCTTGCTAGTTATAAATTATGTGAAATGATAGTAGTGGTAGTGTTATTGAATATAATTATAGTTGTAGAAGTGTTGATGATAGTTATAGGGATTTATAGTGTCTTTTTCAAGCTTATTTGATAGACCTG
This sequence comes from Umbra pygmaea, assembly GCA_016801145.1. Taxonomy (NCBI): domain Eukaryota; kingdom Metazoa; phylum Chordata; class Actinopteri; order Esociformes; family Umbridae; genus Umbra; species Umbra pygmaea. The sequence continues at coordinate 12,138 of JACXGM010003880.1, read as the reverse complement.
ACATAGACTAGTATATGTAAAACCAGGACACTGCAATTATTATTAGGCCTAATAGTAAAATAATTTCTGAGCTGCTAGCTGATCACAGCATCTCATATTTATATTCTCATATGCTGAAATGTGTTGATCTTTTGGCTACTCCCTTCTACCTTCTTTGTTCATGTTGTCACGGTAAATGAGGATTGATTTTAAATTGGGTTATCTGATTAAATAAAGGTGACATTTCAAGAGAAAGTAGCATTAACCTATTCTGTAATTCGATAGACCTTTATAGTAGCACTGTATAAAAGTCTAATATGGCAATTAACATGTATACTTGACATTTCTGTAGGTCCTTGTACAGAGGTGGTGAGGGAAACAATGAAAATCGGTGAACAATGAGCCACCCAGAAAAGGTATTATCCAATAATATGATAATATGTATGATAATAACAGCCAATAGGCATACTTTATAAAGATGCTGGCATTATATATTTTATATTATTTCTCAAAAATTCTTACATTTAAGAGTACATATATTTTATATATTTTGTAGTTTTTGTTGCATGAGAATCACAACCATTGCTAAATGTAACATGTACTATATTTCATTGTAATAAACGGCTGTCTAATCTAATGAATAGAAAAAAAACTATGTAATGTTTAGTCTGAATTGGTCTGATCTATGAATCTCAGTCTTTAAAAATAGTTTGTCCAAACATTAAATAAGACTGTGTGGATTATTTAGCACATATTAGATGGTGAAATTCTGTTATATTTACATTTTTCTGAACTAAAAAAGGAATAGATTAGATCTTTTCAAATAGAAATTTGAAAATATAACAAAAAAAATGAAAGCAACAACTTATTGATTGTCTTCACACCACAGGTGTACTGTATCTTTGGCCACAGTTAACAGCTGTGAATCCTTTTGAATATCTGAATACTTTTTCACAACTTTTTGGGCAACATTAGGACCATTACTCTGGTCTAAATTGCTCAAGCTCAGAACATTTGTTTGGAATCTTTGATGGAGACGAATACTTAAACTGTCTCTGATTTTAAAATGTACTGTCCAGCATAATTCAATTAGAATGTCCTACAAATTTTTCTTTGTTGGTTAGGTTTATAACAAACACTGCTTGATCAAAAAGCAATCGAATAAGGGTTAGTTTCAAATGGAGCCTAACAAACTTCAGAGATTTTTGTTATTTTGATAGATATTTTCAAAAGCCTTATATGCCGGTATTAATGTTATTTGATCTTCAATCTGCCTCTTGTATTTGTTAGCCAAAAGGCTAATATTGACAGTAAAGGTATAAAAGAAGTTGCAAATTAATAGCTTACCACTGACATTTTTCCGGGTTAGGATATGTGTTTTGAAATGCAGAGGCTTTGGCTGATATTAGCTAGAATAGCATTAGCAGATGTTAGTTTACATTAGCTCACATTATATTAGCTAGCAATAGCTTGTGTTTCCTATGGTAACTTCGGGTTGAACAGCATTAACTAACATACTGAATGCCAAAGTTACATTTGTAGTCAAAATTATTCAACCCACATTGTAAATCAGGTTTACTGTTAACATATACAGATTTTCAGCTCTTTGCAATGAACAAACCAAACAAAAACAATTGAAATAGCTCAACACAACAAATGTATCTTATAATGACTTTTCCAGTATAAAAATTAGACATTTGTTTGGACAATGGTTGGAGCAGCAGGCCAAAAATAATACGCACTAGGTTTCTAATTTAAAAACACATTTTTACTGGTATACAGTTGTGCTCATATGTTTGCATACCCTGGCAGAAATTGTGAGATTTTGGCATTGATTTTGACAATATGACTGTTCATGCAAAAACACTGACTGTTATGTAAGAATAGTGATAATATGAAGCCATTAATTATCACATAGTTGTTTGGGTCCTTTTTAAACCATACGGATAACAGAAATCACCCAAATGGCTCTAATCAAAAGTTTACATACCCTTGAATTTTTGGCCTACACAAGATTAAAATGGCAAGTAAAGGTCAAAGGTTGCAATTAGTGTCTGTGTAGAAATAGTCAATGATTTTATTTGCTCTCATGTGGATGCACTGAGCTGGCAAGATACTTAGATACTGAGGATAAAAGAACTATCAAAATCTTTGCAAATGCCAGTCAGTACAGTTCAATCACTTATTAAGAAGTGGAATATTCAGGAATTTCACTTTCAGGTAGACCAAAAAAGATTTCAGCCAAAACTGCCAGAAGAATTGTTCAGGATACAAATAAAAACCAGCAGGTAACCTCGGGGGACATACAGGCTGCTCTGGAAAAAGATGGTGTGGTTGTTTCAAGGAGCACAATATGACGATACTTGAAAAAAAATAGCTGCATGGTTGAGTTGCCAGAAAATAGCATTTCTATTTGCATTCTGCACGACAGCTGCACATGGGATGCTCTTGGATTTTCCAGCACAACAATGACCCTAAGCACAAGGCCAACTTGAGCCTCCAAAGGTTTTGGAGTGGCCATCACAGTTTCCTGACCTTAACATCATTGAACGACTCTGGGGAGATGTCAAACATGCGGTTCATGCAAGATGGCCAAAGACTTTTCATGGCCTCAGGGCATTTTGCCAAGTTGTATGGGCAGCTATACCACCTGCTTCTTAATTTGTAAGTTGCCATAAGGTATCTTTCATTTTAATTTTTCTATTAAGCTTGACAATAATGAAAACAAAGGTCTGAAACAAAGATTACATTATATCTATATATAACCCTCCATACATAGCCTCCCACCAAATATAACACACCAAAGCCCCCCACACCAACATTCACACCTACACTATGTATATAGAATCCCCCAGCCTTACACAACCCAAGGTAACTTTATTAATAGAGATAAATAGGTGTAACCTAAACCAAATCTTCTAAACCATTTAAAGTATGCACCCTTTTGAAAGACAAGTAAACTGGGTGCTACATTTACTGCACCATTAATTTAGCTGTTACTGCTTTTATTAGTTCATTAACCATTGTTTACATATATCAAATGGTTATAGATATACAGTGCCTACAGAAAATCATCACACACTGTCATAAACCTTACCTTTTGTTACATTACACGCTGGAAGTTAAAATAAATTAAATATCCATTTACACATTTTAACCCTCAACATCAAAGTGAAAATAACATTTACAAAATTCTGAACAATTATAAAAATGTAATTAGTGAAATACCTGGTTTGGATTAGTGACCAGCCCCTTAGATTAACCATTATAAACTTGTACTCATGTACAACCAGCCACTTCCCAGATCGCACACCATGCTAATTGCCCCCCCACACCCGACATCAATTGTAGTGGTTTTGATTACTTCATAGGAAAACTGTCTGTTTTACATGACAAGTCCATTACTAGTAGTACATGGCAATGCAAAGAAAACACAATTTTTGGAAAGGTGTTTTCAAAAGGGCTCCAGGACAAAGTTGTGGAAAGGCACAAGTTAGGAGAAGGATACAAAAAGATTTCAAAGGCTTTAACTATCCCTCTGAGTACCGTTCAGAGCATTATTAAGCAGAAGAACTAGTGCTTATGGCTGAGCTTGGTCAGTCTGTGCATGTGACAACAACCTCACAAGTTTATGTTGCACCCAATATTCCACTCTGACTCCAGACACAAATATTTTAAATGTGTTAGGTGCTCATGAATGTTACTCACTCACTCCATACATATCTCACACACAACTGATATAGTCTATAGTAGTTTAACAAGTGTGCTGACACATATAACTTATTCTGTACTCAATACGGAGTCTCGTTTGCACTTTGCAAAAAAACATTTGGTAGGTTCTATTGCCATGTGGCAAAAACCTTTATGATCAGATGAGACCAAGATTCAACTGAACTCCAAGCGTTATGTTTGGTGACAACCAAACACAGCACACCACCCAAAACACACCATATCCACTTTGAAGCATGGTGGTAGCAATGTTATGTTGTGGGGACGTTGCTCTTCAGAGGGAACTGGACAATTGATCCAGATTGAAGGGAAAATGGATGCTGCTTTGTACACCCTATAATATGTACCCTGTAATATGCCTGTAATGAGAGCTACTACTATGCACTATGCACTCTTGAGTCCAGGACAAATTTCCCCTAGGGGACAATAAAGTATGTTCTATTCTATTCACCCAAATTCTTGGGAAAACCTTTGGCCCTCTGTGATACAGCTGAAAATAGGCAGGTGGTTCACTGTCCAGCAAAACAACAACACTAAACACAACATCAGAAAAATGTTGCAGTGGACTATGGGTAGGAAGGTGAATGTCCTTGAGTGGCCATGTCAAAGCCCTGACCTAAAGCAAATAGAAAATCTGTTGATGGACTTGAAGACAACTGTCAATAACCTCTCACCATGAAAGGAAGAATGGCGTTATCACGGTTTGGTAAGGAGTCACACGCAGACCCGTGTCACGTCTGGGTCGATTCCTGGGGAGTCTGTTAGGTCCGGCTCCCCTGAATATTAGGACTTTTAGGCACCTCTATGGGTTGATTACGCACGCAGGTGCGATCTATTAGGGAGGCCTATTTAAGATGGCCGATTTGTGTTACCTATTGTCTTGTATTAATTCCTGTACAGTTTGGAGTTCTGTTACGTACCTGTGGAAGCCCTGTGTTGGGTAACTTTATTTTGGAATAAATTCCGTTATTCGCTACCTGCTCTTGTCTCCTCCTATCCTACTGTGACAACCCGATGCGTTCAGTTTAGTTTAATCTCAGACAGAACGCTTAAGCAGCAGAACATAGAGATATTCCTATAATGTAAGACAGGTGCTGAAATAACAGCGCCCCAATTATAACCAAAAGAAAAGCCTGATACCCTCAGGGTAGCGAAAGATACAAATTGTTGAAGATGTGATACAAGCGTGCAAACAATAACCTACAATTCCCCCGGAACCCATACAACATCTAAATACTGGTCTTGATTGGGAGTCACAGCTGTACGTAGTCCGGTTAATTGCTGGGGAGGATAGGAACAGTTGTGTCAGTAGACTGGGGACACCGATTGCCAGATCCTGTCCGCGCCAGTAGAGGGGGCTCCCAGAACTCCCCTGCTGGTGCTGATAGGGGCAAATATTCCCCAATATACGTGTGCAAAGCTAATACACCGCATTCCAAATTATTATGCAAATTATATTTTACACTGTTTTTCCTAAATAATCGATGAAAATGAGAGTCAGTATAATTAACAGGGCTAGTTACATGTTATCATAAGACAGCTTTGATATCACCTTCACAATTATGCATCCATTGAACTTGTGAGTTTATGGCGAGTTTGACATAAAGGTATTCTTTGCAGCTTGAGATGATTTTGCTACAGAAGGCACGGTTCTACTTTTTTTATCATGGAAGAAAGTGGTCAGTCAGAAAATCTATATACTTTAAAGTAAACATTGTAAGATCGCTATGGATCTACACCAGTTGTTTGAAACTGCTTTGGCCGCTACAATGAACGAGTTAGACTTGGCTTTTTGTCTAAAAGAGGAACAGAAGACGGCGCTCGAATCGTTACTTTTTAAGAAGGAAGTTTTTGCTGTTTTGCAGACCGGATACGGAAAGGGTTTAATCTACCAGTTAGCTCCGCCATAGGGTTAGTGAAAACCCACTGGTGTCTGGTCGTAGTGTTATCCAATTGCGTACAGTGAGATTTTCAAATGCACGCTTGGTGCCGCCCCTCAAGTTGACTCATTTACATTACTCGATCCCAGACCCTAAATCGTTCAGGATTTGGGTCTGGATTTTTCCAGGCTATGTAAATTAAGCTGGAAAAAAAAATATTTTTAATGGGTTTTGATTTCAATGGGTTTGATGATTTTCAATGGGCACTGTAGATCAAAGGATAGTTGACATATAATCCCAATTCCAAAAAGGTTAGGACAGTTGACTCTTTATCACTGTGTAGCATCAATGAAGATCCCAGGGCACTATTCGTAAGACTAGAGGTGTTAACCCTGGTGTCCTGGACACATGTGCATGGCCCTCATACCATCATGGCAACCTACTGTAATCATCAACAGCTTTCAAACGACTCATTCAGCCCCATCCCACTCCCCAGCCCGTTGCTGTAAATGAGAAGCTCTTCTCTGTAAACTTGCCTGGAAATTTACAGGTAAACTAACTACATTGTAAGCCATCTTTATATTTTTAAATGTACTATGTCTTTATGTGTACAACTATAGTCCTGTTCCAGTAATAATGAAATCTGCCCTTCCTATTTCATGTCAGATTTATCTTATACGCAGAGATATAAATACAGTAATAGATTACTTTTCTGGGTTGGACTGAGTTCACAACTTTTGGGAAGTTCCTCAGGACGACCATAACGACCAGGTAAAAGAAGTTCATAACTTACCAGTGAGCTATGAAAAACAAAAACCTTTTATTGGAACAATGGGAAACATTCTAAAATTACAGAACTTCATTTGCCTGGTCATTAGTGTCTTACTGAGGAACTTGCCAAAAGTTGTGAACTTAGCCCAACCCAGAAAAGTAATCTATTACTGTATTTATGCCCATCTCTGCTTATACGTAAAAGTAATTAAAGCATGCAAAAAGTGGTCCTTTGAGATTTGGTATACCTCAAATAAAATGCCATCCACCCCTTGTGTTTTCCCAGCCTTAGAGGTTTTAATAGCACCATGAATTTCTTCCTCTGTAATTTGTCCTTCACATTAGTCCTCGTGTAATGGTGTTCATTTGACATTATCAATTGGAAAAAAGCCATTCAATTATTTTTTGTTAAGAGGCATTGGAGGAGACAGAAATTAGAACATGTATATGAAGTATTTTACTTCCTCCTTCAAGATCTCATTGGGTGGGTTCTGAGTGACTCCTTCGTTGGTAACACGTTTCAGCAGAGAAAGATTGGTAGCATTCCTATGTTTAAGATTTTTCCCTGTATTCCATACATTTTGCTTTATTTTAATAATGTATTACATTGGATCTTTCTTGTATAAGTTCCTCCATTATATTTTGACTTTCCTCTAAGTTCTTATTTCTGTCTATTTATACTAATAGTCCTTTGATTTCTTTTGAATTATTACGGACTCTATGTAGACTTGAATTGTATATTGTTTTAGAGATGAGTACTAAATAGCATGGCCTTACATTTAAAAGTGTCCCATACAATAAGAGGGTCAGCTGTACCCATGTTATGTCAGAAAACATATAAACGTAGAAGGTATTCTTTCCAGCATGAGATGGTGCATTGTCATGCATGAAGATGATTTTGCTACAGAAGGCGCAGCCATTTTCACACTTTCAGGGACCCTATAAGGGCCTACTAGCTCTCTCCCCATGATTCTGGCCCAAAACAAGACTCCGCCACCTCCTTGCTGTTGTCGCAGCCTTATTGGGACATGATGGCCATACGCCAACCATCCACTACTCCATCCATCTGGACCATCCAGGGTTGCACAGCACTCATCAGTAAACAAGACTGTTTGAAAATTTGTCTTCATGTATTTCTGGGCCAACTGCAACCGTTTCTGCTTGTGAGCATAAATATTTAATGTTTATGACACTTAATTCCAATTTGCATAATAATTTGGAATGCAGTGTAGAAGGTGCAATGCCCAGAATCCCACTGATTTGTCTTTGGAGAAGGTTCATCTCAAAGTGTTGGCTTGTTCGCTGAAGGATCTGTTGACAAACAGATTGACAAGCTTCGACCCATTGAAAGACTAAGCCTTTTTTGGAGGCTCCTTATTTACTATAGTTATTTACACGATTACCTGTTTCACATCACCTTCTCATTTCAACTTGTCACCTCACTATAAGTCCTAAAATTCCCCTGTTACAACTTTTTGGGAACAAGTTGCATGCATTAATTTCAAAATAAACTTTACCTTAAAAAAAATATATGCAGTAGATTAGGTGGCGAGGGGAACACACATGGTTCATCCAAGCACATTGCCGAGCCGCCAATTATTTTTGCACTTCTGATTCCAACATGGAAGCCTTTAGTCAGATCATGTACTGGATGATTACGTTCACCAACTATAAGTACTTCCGCAATTGAATTTACAGGCATGCTATCTGCACACAGGGAATCGCTGACGAGCAATGTGGCAGGATAGATAGTCTAATTTACAATGCCTTTTACAGGGCCCCCTTGAACATTTCGACCTTTTGCCACATTTCAAGCTTCAAACATAAAGATATTAAACTGTAATTTTTTGTGAAGAAGCAACAACAAGTGAGACACAATCATGAAGCGGAACTAAATTTATTGGACATTTCAAACTTTTTTAACAAATAAAAAACTGACAAATTGGGCGAGCAAATTTATTCAGCCCCTTTACTTTCAGTGCAGCAAACTCTCTCCAGAAGTTCAGTGAGGATCTCTGAATGATCCAATTTTGACCTAAATGACTAATGATGATGAATAGAATCCACCTGTGTGTAATCAAGTCTCCATATAAATACACCTGCTCTGTGATAGCCTCAGAGGTCCGTTGAAAGCACAGAGAGCATCACAAAGAACAAGGAACACACCAGGCAGGTCCGAGATACAGTTGTGGAGAAGTTTAAAGCCGGATTTGGATACAGAAAGATTTCCCAAGCTTTAAACATCCCAAGGAGCACTGTGCAAGCGACAATATTGAAATGAAAGGAGTATCAGATCACTGCAAATCTACCAAGACCCGGCCGTCCCTCTAAACTTTCAGCTCATACAAGGAGAAGACTGATCAGAGATGCAGCCAAGCCAAGCCATGATCACTCTGGATGAACTGCAGAGATCTACAGCTGAGGTGGGCGAGTCTGTCCATAGGACAACAATCAGTCGTATACTGCACACATCTGGCCTTTATGGAAGAGTGGCAAGAAGAAAGCCATTTCTGAAAGATATCCATAAAAAATGTCGTTTAAAGTTTGCCACAAGCCACCTGGGAGACCCACCAAACATGTGGAAGAAGGTGCTCTGGTCAGATGAAAACAAAATTGAACTTTTTGGCAACAATGCAAAATGTTATGTTTGGCGTAAAAGCAAAACAGCTCATCAACCTGAACACACCATCCCCACTGACAAACATGGTGGTGGCAGTGTCATGGTTTGGGCCTGCTTTTCTTCAGCAGGGACAGGGAAGATGGCTAAAATTGATGGGAAGACAGATGGAGCCAAATACAGGCCCATTCTGGAAGAAAACCTGATAGAGTCTGCAAAAGACCTGAGACTGGGATCGATCCAACAAGACAATGATCCAAAACATAAAGCAAAATCTACAATGGAATGGTTCACAAATAAACATATCCAGGTGTTAGAATGGCCAAGTCAAAGTCCAGACCTGAATCCAATTGAGAATCTGTGGAAAGAATTGAAAACTGCTGTTCACAAACGCTCTCCATCCAACCTCACTGAGCTCGAGCTGTTTTGCAAGGAGGAATGGGAAAAAATTTCAGGCTCTCGATGTGGAAAACTGATAGAGACATATAGCAAGCGACTTACAGCTGTAATCGCAGCAAAAGGTGGCACTACAAAGTATTAACTTCAGGGGGCTGAATAATTTTGCATATTTGTTAAAAAAGGTTTGAAATATCCAATAAATTTTGTTCCAATTCATGTTTGTGTCCCACTTGTTGTTGATTCTTCACAAAAAATTTCAGTTTCATATCTTTATGTTTGAAGCCTGAAATGTGGCAAAAGGTTGAAAAGTTTAAGCTGGGCGAATACTTTCGCAAGGCACTGTATCTATCCCAATCAGCACCATGCCAATTTGCATAGCTGGCAGGAGGTCCGGGGTAAGTCAGAGAACCCATAGTCAGGCTCGAACCACTGACTATCATGATGTAGAATGTCCTGCGATGTAGCGACTTAGCCAACTACAGCACATGTACCACCGAAATACTGTGTCTATTTACGTTTTCTGTTTAATACATGTCAAAGTACATTTACAAATCACTCCTTTTTGTTTTTATTAGAAATTTCCATAATCCAATTTTTTTTGGAATTGGTGTTATAAATTACGTTGAAATACGTCTGCAAGCATTGAAGAAGAATTGGTGCCTCTGCGACCGATAGAATTAATAGGAGAAGCTAGGGTGTGTCACAAGTGTGGCGTAGTGTAAATAGCTGAAAGGAGGGAGACCAAGCAGGAGTGGTGGTTTGCAGATTTATTCAATAATGCTTGGTTACAGACTTTCTCCAACAGGACCGTAAACATAAGGATAATGCAAATGTAATGGACATACTATGCTGTGCTCTTTACAGTGGCACAATAGGCAGATACTTACAAACATATACTGTACACAATATGATCTACTAACAATGCTAATACGTGGCGAAGGGCATGATGTAGAGAGTCCATAAATGTGAAATGTCCAGAGAAAATACACAATCCAGAATCAAGAGCAGCAAACACCACCAATTAGCACACATACTGTAACATATGACAGGTAATCAATGCCTGACACCTCCCTCTAGTTTTTCCAGTGTTAATATAATGACGACTAACTAGCTAATCGACCATGGCTGAATGTAATCATCAATCAGATCTACAAGGTACCAGCCTAAACTAACCTTTGTAATGGCCAAACTAGAGAGAGGTGTCACAAACTTAAAGGGACAGTACATACTATATCTATAACAAAACACATAATACATGGCAAATAAACTATATAATTAAAGAGTACATATCTCAGTTCAATGTTCACGCCAGCCAAAATCAGGCCAGTTTATCCACGGTTCCAAGGTTATAACTGCAGTAAAAGATGGATTCAATTAACTAAGTTTTATCCAGAAAAAGCAATCCTAAAAAAAAAACATCATTCTAGATAAAGGTATATCCCTTCAAATGGTTAATTGTAGAAACATTCATAAAGGGTTCAATGTAGAGCCTTTTAACAATTAACAGTGGTGGCACCTTTCAGAAAAAAGTTCAGTGGTGACCATTGGCAACCATCTGATTTAGTAGATCTGCTTTTTCATGTCAGTCACTTTATTTTTGGAGTAGTCAAATTGAGAGGATTTCCTTCCCAGTTTCAAGAAATCAGCATATGGAGGAAGTAAATGGCACCATCTCCAACAACAAGCCTTTGCTTCCTTATTAGATACTACACATTTCTCTCTTCCGCTCTCTTGTTTTTTGTCTCTTGCACACACACACATGCTATAAATAGACATGGACACATTAATTACGTGGCTGCTGTGGTGAGGTGCCTCTCTACATTCTGAAATGATTCCACACACAGCCAGTAAAACAAAAGCTCCAGTCAGGCACCATTTCATAGTTCTATTTCCACATAGAACCGCTTATTGTATTTTTTTTCAACTGCTGGGCTGTAAATATTACTGTTTCTATTTAATTACAGTTTTTCAATGGCACACTTGGTTCTGGAAATTGTGTGATTTCTGGTACACTTATGAACAAGTAGTTATTTTGGTGTGTTTACAAATGGGCAACATAAATTATTTGACTCACACAATGATGTCAGTTTTAGGAAGGGCATTATTCTGTGTAAGCCAATGGCCTCACTTTTAAAGACATGAGATGTTTAATGTTGTCAGGTATAGAGTAAACGGAGCACAAGCAGGTCAGCATTCGTTGGTCGCATTTATTTTGACAGAACATGTATATAGCAGCCAAATGGCTTACTTACATCAGAGGGCAACAGTAAACCCAAAAATTATTTAAAAAAGAGCTAACACAGTCTTTCTGTTCGAATGCTCTGTAGGTACGTTCATCAAATGGAATGAACAATAGTGCTCAACATAAACACACAGCAAAATCTTCAATTTTAATTGAACTTGGAGGGTGTTAAAATTAACACTCTCAGTGTTTATATAGTTCTCACGGAATACGATTTAAATTAACAATTTCTATAGCGCTAAAACTTTAACTCAGTAATTGACTTAAATCTAACACTCACAGGGGTAGATTTATCAAGCGGTTTGCGCCTGTTTTCAGGCGCTAATTGGTCGCAAAGACGGACGTAACCGATGCGGGCTATTTACAAACCAGGCGCACTTGGGTAAAATCGCAGATTGCGTGCCACATGAGCGACAAGAGACAAGTTGCGCTTTCAATATGCGTTCGTGGGAGGGTCATGGGGAAAGTGGGAGTTCCACGCAAAAAGGTGGGAGGATACGGTAAAGTGCGCCTAATTATAT
>JACXGM010003879.1:0-39959 GCA_016801145.1 Umbra pygmaea | reverse complement strand
TACTGTAGGACCCGCTTGATCTACACAACTGCTCAGTTCAGTACACTGCCCCATGTGGCTGTGAAGGTGTACTGTCAACTATAACATTTTAATCACGAATGAACCATGACAAAATAATTATGAAAACATATTTGCCGACCCAATTTTATTCTCCCGCGACCCACCGGTGGGTCGGGACCCATACTTTGAAAAACACTGAAATAAGCTTCATGAGGTTATTTGTGTTTACATTTTTTCCCCCATCTTCCAAATTGTTGTAATATCCAATTTGTTAGTACGACCATGGCTATTTGGAAGAACATCAAACCAGTTTGAGTCGAAACATGAATAATAATAATAACCAAGGAATATTGCTACTTCTAACTGATGTCAGAAGTGCTTCATACTGTATAATAAATGTGATTGGTTAAAATTGCTCACCCAACAAACACCCAACTTACCAAAGGTATTCAATATAGTGCGTCATAAAAAAAAAAACCTGTCATGATGCTGCAATTAAGATAACCACTGCCACACATCACTTTATGATGTCACAAGGTGTTTGAAGTTGAATATGACCAAAAACATTCACGCTAAATTTTTTATTTCTGCTTCTCTTGACCCTTACACTTTTACACAATTTTAAGCTTGAGTAACAATCCAAAATCAATTTCGGAAATAGTGAAATTATTTATTTTGAACTAAATCCATGATGTGGCATGTTCTGCCTGTCACGTCCGACAAAAAGGACACAATGCAAAGCAATTTCCAAAATTGTTTTGAAGTGCTGTCCCAGATAATGAAAACATAATTGCACTGATTGAAACGGCACCAGCTGGCTTAGTGTTACTTGATTCATTGCAAGACTGGTGTGATCACAGAGTAATTTGAAGGCTGAAACAGCCTGTTTCTCCTCTGCTTGTCCGTGTGGCAAAGCCCCCGGGAGGCATCACAGTTTGCTACTACAGTATGTGTCAGGCCCACCTTTTCGCCTCCAGCCAGCTGCTGCATGTGGAAGAATTTATTTTTCAGCCTTCTTTTTTAAAACTCTATAAAAGCAGAGAAAGTAGGAAGTAGGGATTTTTGTCTATACACAATGGTAAATCTTCAGGGATTTCTTTAGTCAAATGTACATGTGAGGTCATTTGGCTGTGAAAGAGGAGTCTGGAATGACTCCTCTATGGCATGAGTTACTACTCTGAGGGATGTCCTACACTGCAAGCCTAGATAAGTTGAATTTACTTAAATTTGAGGAAACCAGTTGCCCTAAAAAAAATAAAGTGCAATGGTTGATATAACTTGAAATGTTTTGTATTTTCAAATGCTTTGCCCAAGTACTCCACTTAGTATGTTAATGTATGTTAAACATTTTTTATTTGTTAAACTATAAGATTTTATTTAAGAAAATGTAAAATAACTTTTATTTCAATCAATATGTTCTAAAATAAAATATGGAAAAAGTCAAGCAAGCTCATGCCTCCGCTGTTGTAACAAATGCACTTATTATGGTGCTTTAAAATGTGAACATTATAACTGTCAATTTCTCAGAGTTACTCTAGGAACTCTGGTCTGCTAAACAATCAGTGTGTGAAATCAAACTGCAAAATTGGTGACAGTACCATGTAATACACTGCAAACAGTACAACACAAGCACATATGTTGTTCTAAATGTGATATATGAAAACAAAGCATCAAACTGTGAAATCCATGACCATACCATGAAATACACTGCAAACAGTACAACACAAGCAAACATGTTGTTCTAAAAGTGCAATAATAAAAACAAAGCATTTGACAACTGGAGCAGCATGACAACTATACCAATATAACTATTCAAAACCCCCTTTTACACTGGAATTCCATCCATCCATCCATCTCCGTCCGCTTATCTGAGTTGGGTTGCGGGGGCATCAGCTCCAGCAGCTGAGCCTAAGAAATGAAAACTGACTGGTTCATCTCTCTTTTCGTCACAAGGGTGCGATAGATTGAGTGTAACACCGCCCCTGTTGCGCAGATTGTCCAACCAATATCCCGCTCCATTGTGAGTTGAAAGTCTGTCAGACAGGGGCCTCCTCCAGACGGAGGACTGCTCACTTCTACCAAGGTTGAGCATCAGCAGCGGCGGCAGGCTGGGGCGAGAGGGGGCTAAAGCACCCCCAACAATGAGCCTAGCCCCCCTTTAGCCCCCCCTAGAAATGATTACATTTTTTATATAAAATATCATTATTTTCCGTTGGATGATGTAATTTCGCTTTTCAAAGCTTGCATGGTCGCTAACTAACCCTTCATGCCATCCGCGCAACTCAACTTAATGAAACTGACGTGCGGTCACTGTCTCACAATACCTACTCACTGTTTGAGGATCTATTCCGTACCACAAAATATGTCGACATGCTACAGTTCCCTAATATCCAGATAGCGTAAAAAAGAGAGGCAGAGGCACATTTTTTATAAGAATTAATATATTGTCCTATAAATAAACTCCACATAATATATTGCATGCCTGGCATTTTAATTAAATGCACATTTATCTAGAATGAATGATTGCGAGTAAGAGTCATTCAGAGATCAGACAGGAGTGCTGAGCTGTCCATCTTTCACAGACGAAGGGGAAAAATCTATTACATCTATTGCAGTCAGATTTGCTGTGATCACTCGGAAGGAATCACTGCACATGGCTATGCACTTCTAATGACATTCTGAACATGTTAAGAGGCTAAAAGCAAGTTTTAAAACTTGCCCCATTTCAGCATAATGGTTAAAAACTGGATCAGGAGGATAACACTGTGTAGGCAACACAGATTGTTTGAGTTTGCCTCGCTACTGACAGCACTCCAAATTTCCTAACAACAAAGCTACATGTTGGCATTGCCCGGAATTCTCCTTTAAATTGACGTTAAGAGGAGTCATGCTTGCAACCAGTTGTGTACTGTACAGATCCAATTATGGCAGTTGACAAAAAGTAAATCGTCAAAACCTATTTGTCCTTTTATCTAAGAAAAATTAGTCTAAATGTTTCCCTGCATTGGTACTGCCAAAGAAAAAGAACAAACATCACTTCCTTATAGCCCCATCTCACACTAGCTGAAAGTGATTTGACAGACACACAGAGAAAAGACAGAAGTGAGAATCAAAGATTATGTCTAGTGTTAATTTGAGCCAATTTCTACAGATTTTTATAGTAAAATGTTTTCAGTTTATGTAGTGTCATAAATCAATAATACAGAAAAAAATATTTGTTAACAATTGTTTGGCTATAGAATAGAAAAGTTCAAGTCTGGGAAACATACATGCTGATTAAATTATTCTGAAAATTAGTAGCAGACAGTCTTAAAGGGTTAAAATTAAAAATTGCAACATTTACAATATGGCGTCATGTTTAGGTCATATCTCGCAAGCACAATAAAACAGACTCCACAAGCAAATTATATAATTTCATTCACATAGATATTAGTCTTTGCTCACCAATTCAAGAATCGAGAGGGAACAGGCAGCTGCGAGCGTGAAACACAACATAGGGAGAGGGAAAGAATGGCACCTGTGTGTATGAAACTAAGCAGCAGGCACACAGAGCAGCCACCACATGCCAGCGTGTCTGTACGACTGCTCGAGGGCATACACGCTGTCGCAGGTAAACTCTGCGCTTGAAGTTGACTTCTGCACGCACGGTTGAAACTGGCTTTTGACATTTTGGAGCAGAAACCAAGTGAGGAACTAGCCCTCCTATGATTAGTCACATGCTTTCAACACGGTCAACCCTACACACATCCTCGTACCTTGATTGGCATCTATCGTTAGAGGAAGAACAGGCAGACATTTCCTCCAGAATCTGTTTATTTCATACAACTGATAAATGATACAATACTGTAGATGGCTTTGTCTAAAAGCCCAGCAACGATAAGGATAGCTGTCAATCAAGGTATGAGGATGTGTAGGTGTGACCGTGTTGAAAGCAATTGACCAATCATAGAATGGCCAGTAGGGGTTCACAATATATTGACTCAATATCGTTATCGCAATATCATGTTGTGCAATATCAACATTTGGTGGAGAGGTGCGTCTGTTGGCTGTGTTCGAATTAGAGCTCATTTGAAACAGCCATATAATGACGATGATTCATTGACCAGTTGCCCTTTCACATGTAAGTTTGAGTGGATGGATCCACTACAACATGTCCTTTTCTGTAGACATGGTTTTTATTTATTCAAATGCAAGTATGAGCACACAGGTCCACTACAGCATTTCCTGTTCTCTAGACATGGTCTTTATTTATTTATTCATGTTGTACCAGTCTAATATTATTGTATTATTGAAATAAACCCTTGTGTTTTGATGTGTTGTGAATGTATTTTGATTCTTTTTCCCATAACTTTGTTGTGTTTCTACATATGTAGAAGTATATTGAAATTAATATTGATATTGCAATATTCATGATCAATATCGCAATATCCCATTTTGTTAATATCGTGCAACCCTAATGGCCAGTGCCTCCCTTGGTTTCCAACCCCAAAATGTAAAAAATCAATTTTATCAACACGCGCAAAAATTTGAGCACAGAGTTTACCTGCAACAGCATGTACGCCTTCCAGCAGTCATAAAGCAGAACTTGCGGGCGTGTGGTGGCTGCTCTGTGCGTGCTGCTTAGTTTTATATGCACAGATGCCATTCTTTCCCTCACCTTATGTTTTCTAACAGGCTTGTGAGACTTGACATAAACCTGACGCCATAACTGCAACATTCACAACAATTTTACTAACTTACAGTGCAGGTCTTGTAGAAGGCAGAATGATCATCACGCAAGATGAATGCCAGTCCCCGAAGACTAAAGCACCTGATGTCGGTAGGCACAGTGGTCTGGAATATAGTGAACATAGAGTACAACAGTTTGTTAGGAATACTTGCATGTATTTCAAGTTTGTGTTTACCAATGCACTGAATAATGGTACATCACTCCGAACATTGAAAATATTATGACCAGGCATACAATAACTATGTAGTATGCACAAAAACAGAACAATATAGACTAAGAATTAAAACTTCAAGTACTTTTTTTACAATTGCACATTTCCAGGACTGTAAAGTACAAGAGGACAAGAGGAGATGACATGAAAGAAAAAGGAGGGGAGAGAAAAGGGACCAGACGCTAAATGATACAAGAAAAGGGATGAAACGATAAGAGAGCAAAGCAGAGAGGACAGGAGAAGAAGGAGATGAAGCACGGAGAGGAATGCAGATGTGAAAAGAGGAAAGGTTAGAGGAGAACAGAGGGGAGAAAATATGAGGAGAGGCAGGAAAGGGAAAGGAACAGAGACAGATGTAGACAAGTCAACATACCTTTGTTTGACCCGAAACTCAGCCAAAAGCTGGCCGGTGATGCCCTTTTCTTCCTACAGAGGTCCTTCAGGCTTGGAGAGAAATGGTCAAGTGCATCAAAGAAGTTCATAGATTTTTGCTCCAGCAGACGCCAGGTAATTGACTTGCTCTGCTTATTTGCATGGTAAACAACATTTTTAATTTGTAGTACCTGGATATTACTTATTACAGTTACATACAACTAGGATAGGGTACCGTTCGCATTTGAACCGAATCCCGTACCAGTACCGGTACCTGGAATTCGCTATCAGTACCCAATGGTACCTTATTTCGTTACTTGGAAAAACTAAAGAGATGTGGTTCAAGTTGGCAGCACATAAAATATAAATATGTTTATAAGTTAAAAGCTTATAGCATTTATGCTTAACATTAACGTTAACATTCAAGCTGCAGAGGTGAGGTAATCTCGTGAGAGATGCGCTCTCAAGTACAGAAATTTGTCAACAATTGATTTTACATGAACCGATACTCGCTAATACCAACGTGATTCGGTCGGTACCGGCAAAAGTACAGGCTTGATATTAGTAAAAGTTTTAGAACAGCTGAATCCGGAAAGTTCAGCATGCTGTAGCATTGAGTCGGATCAGATCAGTCTTGTCAATCCCCCTGTATGCAGTATTTTGATTTCGTTTACACAACACTCTGCAGTTTTAAACAGTTTAACGTGTTTCATCCATCTGCCGACAGTGTCGCCATTTCTCATTTCACCCGTTTTTGTGCATACGCCTGGGTCAGAGTTTCCGTGAAGGACCGCACATTTTACCGTCAAGTTAGCTTTTTATAAATCCTATTTATTGTGTAGAGAGCGGCTTACATTACCTTTTGTGCATACGCCGCGGTTATAAATGAGGCCCCTGAGCATGAACCTGTAGTGTGCCATGCCTGGATGATACTTTCCATCTAAACAGACAGATGATGCATCAAGAACTGACCCTGGCTCTGTACTGTTTTGAGCGATTACTCTCTGAACATTCAAAGGGAGAGAGGCAAGCAGAACTGGGGTAACCTTTGTCATCTCAACCGATGGTGTGAAAAATGAGCTACAGGCAAGATGGTAACTGACTGTTATCTGGTGGTTGTGAGCAAATGTCATAGCAACTTTTTTGAAATATTGAACATTGTGAATTGCCTTTTTAAAGTGCTTATGCTTCCCCTCAAAACGCATTTTCCATACATCAGACAGGGGACCAAATTTCCTCACAAGCTGAGGGTAATGTTCCACATAGTGATGCTTTGGCCGGAAATGTTGACTGCAGCAGCTGTCTGTGCTCTGCTATCTTACAGTCCAGAAAATGCAGTGTCTCTTCAGTATGCCTTGGTGCCACAGCTAGCTCAATAATGTCTTTGAGAAGCATGGGAATTTCCCAAGAGTTGTCACCCTCAGGGACACAGTGACCAATGATAAATGGAAGGAGCCTTATGAAACACCAATTCTCATGGGCATTATTCACCAATTGTCCCTTTGGAGGAAAATCCCTTTCCAATCATCTGAGGTCAGTCTGTTTTGTCAGTAAATCTGTAATTAAAGTACCTGGTGGCTTGATTTAGCATAAATAGCGTGAAATACCTCTTGCCTATCAGGTCTGTAAGACACAAGGACAACTCAGTTGGAACAATGCCTTCTAAGATATCATGTAAGACGTCAGGAGGGTAACCAGAGACCACATAAATGTGCTCGAGATTATCAGTGAAAGGACATGCTCCTTTCACACCATAGGTCCGACTCAATCCTGGGTCCTCTCTCACCTCATGCACATGCAAATTATGGGAGTCTGTCTCTGAGTTGAAAGAAACCAGAACATAACTCTTGTTGTTGAGCATCACATTTGCTTGCCAAACTAAATCTGCAGAACTTGTCAACAGGGAAGCTCTCCAGGAATCTTGCAAGGGAGTGGACACCAAGATTATCAAAGGCAACATACAAGTGTGTCTTTCATACTTGCACCTAGTTGCTCCAGGTAAACACCATTCTGCTCCAATGACTTTAGATCATAGATAAGAGGTTGCAGCACTCTTGCATAACTATACTCTTAGACTGTGGAGGTATTGCATAGTAGAGCAAGCTGAATTGAGTTAAGAGTTGACCTATATTTTGCAGGTATGTTGGCAATGACCCAGTATACGGCACACATTCTGTGTTTCAGCTTTGATGTTCCTAGAGGATTGGCTACTTCAAAGTCATCAATGTAAAGGCCATGAGCAATTCTGAACTTGTCCCTTGTAAGAAGAGAGTTTTGATTAAAGTACTGGCCATCTACACACGATCTGTATTCCTGTACATACGATCTGATCTGTATTCCATGTTATATCTGACATACCTTTGTCTAACGCATCAGATTTGTTGAGCAACATCTGGATTATGTGAACAAGGGGGATATATGCAAAAAAGTGTTTGTGCCTTTTTCCACAACATATTCTATGGTGTTTACCAGTGGATACTCTGCATACATAGGCTGCTCTCATTTTAGCAGTTCCTAAGGGTCCATCTTTGGCACGAAATGTCATCATGTTACTTTCTGATACAGCACTGGTAACCTCTTTCACAACAATTTCATCCATGTCAGCATAATATTTCTTTAGTACCGCCCTCACGTTGTTATGCAGAAGTGGCTCTGACAGCTTATTTATTTGACAAAGCTGCTGAATTACTAATTGTACAGCACTCTCTGGTATGTGCAAAAGAGTTTGCACCTTTAACAGAAGAGATGCTAAATTGTGCTCAAGCTGTTTTTGTAAGGTACAAAGATAATTCTCAATGGCTTCTTCACTCACCTCTCCTAACTCCTCCATATATCAGCATGTGACATTTGCTCTTGTGCAGCATCACTATCATGGCTTACGTAATCACCAGTGATTTCTGACTTAAAACTCTTCCACTTGTTTTCCTTGTGTACTTTACTCTTATGCACTTTGAAATTGGAGTAGACACTGCTTTCAAAGTTACAGTCTTCATAGGGGAAAGTGACTTTATGGTTCACTTTTAAGTGTGCAGTATGTAGGTGAGTGAAGTACCGGTAGTCAGCCTCAGAATAAGACTCAGCAAACCCACATGACAGACAGCAAACTTTGGCACATCTACACTTGGTTGCTTATCTGGAGTTTCGGCATGAAGACGGGATAAGTGTACTTTTAGTGCATTGAGTGATTTCAATGTACATAGACAATCCTGATGTACACAAGGAAATGGTTCCATTCTTCCATAACTTTCATGTTTTAGCCTATAATGTTGAAATAGCTTTGATCTCTTTTTACAGTTAAGAAGGCAATACTTACACATCTAAAGCTGCTCTTCCTGTGACCTGCAACGCAACAAAAAAAGAGACAAAGAATGTAAGCTAAGCTACTTTATCACAACATATTCTGTATTTTGTGATAGTTTCTGATGTTCAGTTCCCTTCTGATTAGCTGAGTAATGTCTTATGGTGTGTGGTAGAATATGTTCATCATCCAAACGATACAATGTCACATGCATACAATTAATTGTGCCAGTGTTTAATTAACAGAAAAATGTATTTACACTTAGCCCCTGGATTGCAAAAAGATATTTACCATAAAAGTATCAGGTGAGAAATGTCAGTTGAACTGGTTGAAACCTTATTTTACTGTTCACAAACAACCTTTAGATTGAGAAAGGTGGCTAAGTTAGCTACACATGGTTAACACGTGTAAAATGTCTGTGAAACTAAATATATGTGGAACTTGCTACTCCTTCGAGATAAAGATGTGGTCCTGGCTAAAATGTAAATTGTTTAATCTATTTGACTTAAAATTATTCACACATTGCATTACCATGAAATGTAAGTATGTTCTACTAGAAATGTGTAGAATATACTTACATTTTGATAGTAATGCAATCAAACTTAAATAATTTATGTACATTGTAATTGAATTGTTTAATTACATATGAAGTCTGGGCTGACAGTGTACTGCAGTCACTGACTGTCCAGAGGTTTTTACATAGTGTTCTACACACCTAGCACCTCGGTGGGTCTGTGCTTGATTTGGCTTCACATGCGTAAAAACTAGTCAACATTTTTGGGTCAAAGATATAGTCTGTAAGTCACCCCTCACAAAGCTGTTATCACCTGGACAAAAAGAACACACTTCTTTCTGCATTAGAAGTGCCTGGCTTACCATTGTACCCAAAGGGGCAATTATGTTTTTTGCCCTCGAGAACCTCTTATCCATAGCAAAGGAAATTACTTGCTAAATAAAAGTATTTTGAGGCATGGAGAGAGAGAGAAATAGAGAGTAGGGGAAAGGGACGTGAGAGCCCTCTACCAATATGTATTTACTTGTAAAATACATTCCCCATGAGAGCTAAACGACAATTATACTGTCTTGCTCTGAATGCAAAATGTCAGTTTTTAAATGAGAGTATTTTCATAAAAAGGCCTCATCTAACAAATACATTTAGGATGTTTAACATTAGGGGACCCAAAGGAGCTGGGATGTACTTTAACTCTCCAAATTTACAATCAAAGTACCAAATCACATTCCTAATTCAGTGATTTACATGCAGCTGCATTAGGAGTTCACTCAGTTCACACACTGGACCAAACTTGTGATAGTACTTTTTAATTAACATACAGCATACAGAAGGTACTTTCACAATTGGTGTGGTGGATGAGAGAGGAAGACTTAGGCGGAGTAGAATGGTGGTTGCAAATTAATGTTTGGATTTATTTTAGACAATCCAGGAAAACAGTACAGAATTGCAGGGTACACCTCAAGCAAGTGCACAACGGTTATCCTTATATAGCCTACGTGCTCTTAAACAGTGGCACGGACACTGACAACCTAACAGTAGCTCTTGGACAATCTTCAACAACTCTGTAACATCTTCCAACAGTGACAATATTATAATGATCAGCAACCACCCTCTGGACACCATAGCTTATAAACCCTGCTAACACACTGAAGTAACACCAGATGTCTGTAATGACTAATCAAGCCCATTGACAATTAAGAAACTGACTGACACCATCTAATAACATCCAGGGCCCAGAGGGGGGTGCTGACAACCCATATACATATAATACCAACACAGATACAATACTAACATCAATTCCCATATTAGAACATAAACATCTATATACAATATCAAATGAGGAGTCCATAACTCAGTTCACTTGTCTATTCCAGCCCAACCAGGGCTGGATGTGACAGGTACACATGACACTGTGCTATTAATGACAATAACCAATGTTAAATGAATTGAATATGCATTTGCTACTTTTGAAACAAAAATCATATAATAACTTGATTTGTCTTGCAACACAAGCAAATAAAAACCAAAGCATTAAATACATGAAATTCATTTAAAATGTTTTAAATTTTGATATATTTAAGGACAAAACATATTCAATATATTTTGTTTACAGTATGCTTGGGAGACCATGAAGCTTATAATTTAACATATAAAGACTTAAATTACAAATTGGGACAACTGTTTAACGTGGATGGATAGCCTTGTTCTTGGGTTTGATGGTGAATTGCTTAGGTTTAGTGGAGCAAAGCATCAGTTAGATATCAGTCAAGGTTGGATTTTATTTGGTTAAAGCTCAGATATTTCAGGTGGCCAGCTGTCTGCTTGGGGGTGTTTTCTTCAAGCTGTCTGCTTTCTTCTGACTGTTGCCTCTCATGGAGCAGTGCCAGTCCTTGGCTTGTTGCTCACACCTAATCCTGTGAGACGGTATTGGGGACATTGTGATGGAGATCCATGTGTCCTGCAGCAGTGACTGTATTTCTGTGTGCGTGTAAATATCAACATAAATCTGCCCCTTCATCAAGCAGTAGCTCACACACAAACATGACCAGTAGCAATAAAAATAAATACATCAGTATCACTTTACAATAAGAGTATATTAATTGGAATTAGTTAATGAGGAAACTAATATAAACAAACAGTAATTCAAAGTCTAAATAAACATGTATAAATCTTTGTTAATATTAAACATTTCAGTTATGTAAGTATGAATGTTAGTAAACATGTTTGTTAAAGTTTATTAACAGTAAATGTCATTACTAACTTGTTAATGATTGTTCATTTGGAATTATACATCTATATATACTGTACCCTGCTCAAAGAAATTAAGGGAAAATGCAATCATCACAGTATAACACCAAGTCAATTAAACTTCAGGGATATCAATCTGTCCAGTTAGGAAGCATAAGCAATTGTAAAATCCATATCACCTGTTTTGGTGCAAATGAAAGTGACAACGGGTGCACTAGAGGCAACAGAAAAACTACCCCCTAAAAGGGAATGGTTTTGCAGGTGGTAGCCAAAGACAGTTGCTCTCTCCTTATCCTTCCTGACTGATTCTTCTCAAGTTTTGCATTTTCTACTGGTAGCATGAGGCAGTTCCCCTTAGCCTATTCAGGTTGCATAGGGAGTCCAGCTCCTTCAGGATGGCACATCCATACATGCCGTCACATGAAGGGTTGCTGTGTCTCTGTTAGGTATAAGTGTATCATTGTTTTGTGTGCCCTATGCTATGTTCTGTGTGTTTGTTCTGTTCAGTTTGTCAGTTCCCCACAGGTGGTGCAGATCAGTCCAATCATCACTGGCAGAGAGAGATATAGAATCATTCTGTCATCAAACAGCCAAAACATTATGACCGGTATGATGTTTGACAGGTGGAATCGAGCCTTCCTATTGGCTGAGCCAGTTAAGCCCCTTTTCCAATTCAACATGTGGTAACCATGGCAACCCTACCCCGTTCCCTCCTACTCCCATGACCTCTATGACCCCACACCTACACACACCCCTCCATGACCCCATTAAAACACTAACACTGACCCCATAACCAATCAATCTTATTGTTTGACAGGTGGGACCAAGCCAAGCTGTTGCTCTATTGTACGGACCACCCTAAACCATCAGTCATGGGTTTGACAATAGATGTTCTGGGATTGCAATGGTCTATGGCACAGGTGTCAAACCGGTTCCACGGAGGGCCGAGTGTATGCTGGTTTTTGGTCTTTCCTTTCAATTAGAGCCCAATTAAGACTTAGACTGCCAGGTGAGGCGAGATTCTAACCAATTAGTGACATTCAATCATTCAGGTACAAGGTAAAAGCAAAAACCTGCAGACACTAGGCCCTTTGTGGATCTGGTTTGACACTTCTGGCCTATGGCATGCTCCATCCCTACAGCATCTAGCAAGGCTTTGACAGGTGGGACCAAGCCTTGCTATTGGTCCGTTGTGCGCTCCACCTCTAATGCGTTCCTATTGGACCTTTTGTACACCCCTCTCTGAAACACCATCTGTCAAAAGTTTGAGGAGAGGGGTTCAGTGCTAGACCACTTTTTTAAAGTACCATTGATGCAGGAGTTTGCAGTTCTAATACGTATCTAAAATACGTATGTAATAAGGTTATTGCATTCCCCTGATTTCATGTGAGCTCTGTTAAAATCGAGGTTCCTCCTATGATTACAGTAATTACTGTATTTTCTGTTCTCTTTTTTGATTTAAAATACTTTTTCATGCACGAGAAATCAAGTATTTTCTTTGCCTCAATCATAACATAAAATATGGCAATATACACGAGACAGATTTCAATAAAATGTGTTAATAAGTCGGCATACTGTATGAACTCACGGAAATCCTCAGTCATTATTTTTGTTCTGTAGCGTTGTTATAAACCAACTATTCACAAAGTAGAATACAAAATAAATTGTGGTTCAACATGTATTTCAATATTCAAATGTGCCTATACAGTATTATAATAATAATAATTGGCATCCAACCAGATAGACTATAATTATTTGTTTTACTTAGGACCCGAGACGTGCTTGAAAACATACCGTATTTAAGACACAGTATGGGAGATGCTCCTTTTATTATTCTAAAGATATGTTATTTTCACTGAACAACTCCAAATGATCGAAGGAAGAAGAGTTGTTTGTGTTTTATAAATCAATATATGCCAATTAATATTCCAGTAAGCCAAATCTTTATCAAAGGTAGCTAAAAATGGCACGCAAGAAATCTCACAACTGCAGTCTGGCATAGAATAGTCACAGCCATCTACCCCCTCCTCCTAAAATTCATCTCCACGTCCCTTTCACTATACTTAACAAGCATTGCGTGTCAGATGGGCAATTGTCGGTGTCCTTCCTCTTTCAGAGGCTCCATCCGGCGCCTTCCTTCTACCATATTCTACACCGGCATTCCTCCTCTAATTCCACTCAATTGAATTAGAGAAAGAATATGTTTAATCATGAAAGTTTGCTCCCCGAGAGCACAATCATTACAATATTGTTCCTAAGCTAATCGATTTCATCATGCTTCTGGTCCACAGAAATTCAAACTGCAAACAAAACAATTTTATCTCACACAATGATCATTGTTCTGTGAAAATAATTACATAATGAAGCGCATGCTTCTGAACTCCAATAGTGATCTCTAATAACATGAAAGTAGTATTAGTCTTTATATTAAAAAATTAGATATTATTTAATGACTACAATGCTACAGAAGTTTCTGGGAACAAGATTACTGTTTTTCTACTCTTTAACTACAAGCCACAATCAGTTAACCTCCCTTAAGCCACAGCCAAACAAACCACTTGTCTAACACAATGGTTCGTTGTTACGCACTATTTTTACGTTAGAGAGGGGATGTTACACCTCGCTGCTCAAGTGGTCGGAGAAAGAAGTATGTTGTCATGGGTGTGAGCAAGGACACAGACACAACAGGGTACTGTTTAACACAGGCTTTATTTTGCCACGATAAACAATAAATAATAAGTTTGGTAGTAGAGGCTGAGCGGAACCAAAAACAAGAAACTAAATATTTAATCCCCACCCTAACCTGTCTAAACTACCTGCAAACACACACTAACTGGAACACGATCAAGGTGCCCTAACCAAAATACAGGGGATGGACCACTCAGATCTAACCTGGTGTGTATAGACAAGGAAATATGCCTACAGGTGATGTAAGCCCATGGGCATCTGGCCTAACACTTCCACGTGTTCCACTTCTCATTGAGAAGACAAAAAGAACAATGATTAATAATGATGAACACAAATACTAATAATAACAATAATACTAAGACTAATATACAGCAATGTATCACAATTCCCCAAACGATACACAGGCCTATCAATCTCACACTGTCATCCAAAACTCTTACACAAATATACTAGCAATTATCAAACGCTCTTAAACACAGAGGCAACCTGTAACGGCAACCCCATATACATAGAGAGAAAACCTGTTCAAATGTGTCCACAGACACACAACAAAGTGAACAAACAGAGAGCTATGGTGTTAACTCCTGGTAAGCTACCAGCAACCAGAAAAGATAAGCATTTATAGTGAAACAAAAGGGCATTATGGGATATGATGATTGGATTCAGCTGCACCGGATAATGGGGGGGAGGAGCCAGTGATAAGTGATGAGTAGTCAATGATGATTGGTGCCAGAGAAAGACACACAGAGCAGAACAAACACACACACACGGAAACTACACAGAACTAAGGAAAGTAACATTTGTTGTAGACTATATGGACAGCTGTGGACTAAATTATGCCATTGTTCCATTGTTGGATGTTATTCGTCCAAATCAACACAAAAATATTTCACTGAAAAAACCCATCAGTCTGTCATTTTTCAAATGATAAAAATAAACAGCTTTATTTTTTATAAGACCACTGGAGAAGCGTATAAACTACAGTTCTGGCCAAGTCAAATCTCAAAATATGCAAGGCATGTCTAATTAATAATAAAACTAAGCATACTAAACATTAAACATTTATTTCCATAGTTTTCTCACCTTTATTGTTTTATTGCTTTCTACACAATTAAATATTCAATGGTTTATACATTTTCTGGCTTTTTATCAGCCAGCTTATTTAATTTCTGTGGCATTGGACCCGGACGGTGCTGGCTCGAGTCTGAACTGGCTCAGTTTTCAGGCCGGATGGCAACTCTACTCTGCCTAGTTTTAAGTTCAACAACTCAATGCAGATTCATTGATGGATGGAGACAATCGTCCCTGCCTGGGTTTATCCCGATTCAACATTTCAGGCAACGATGAAAACAGTCTATTTTTTTTGCTGTAGCGAGCAGATGCAAATAAATAACTTTATAATCCAATAGAAATTCACAAACAACCTAGATAATTATAAAACTACATCCATTCTACCAAATGCTGAAGATTCTAATAAAACCTGAAGAATCTAAGTTCATGTATAGTGCTATACAATTACTGAGCTGGTAAAGAACAATATTTCCTCGCTCACCTGAATATTATCATACATTCATATAATGACAATAGTTTAATCACTAAAGTGGTACAAATAATACATTTTACTTCAGAATTACATTGTTTTATTGATAAAGAAAAATAGGATATTCGTGAGAATCTCCGCACGTTCATATGCAGACTTCAAAACACAATGTAGCTTAATTAAATCTATCTTGTGCATATTGCCATTTTTTATGTTATGATTTAAAACAAAAAAAGAGATGATTTCCAGGGCAAATGCAATGAATGAAAGTGCACCCTGGATCTACCTGGCGGCCATTCATTGTATTGTTTTCTTTTAAAAACTGCCACCGAAATTGAATTCAACTGGCTGAAGTACACCTCCGTACAACACGGTACAGCTCCGCCCCTTTTCCACAACATTACCCAACGACATCTGAAGTGTCATGGTTTTCAAAGATAAGCTTCTCCTAAGTAGGTGACCATCAGTGTCCTTTGCTCATAGGTGATATTGATCATTAGGTTATGTAAAAATGTTGTCTATGGTTCTCAGGTGTAACCTTCTAATTCAGGGTGTGTGTGCAGGTGTCTAGAAGATCATAAAAGCACTAGTGAGAGAATTTTCAGTTAGCTGTGTGTTTGTGCAAATCTCTCTGTGGCACAAGCAAATTTAGTTGTGCGAAAGATCTTGTTTCAATGTTAAAATATTTTTTTCTGTCAAATGGACCAAGATTCTTACAGGGGTATTCAACTCTAACCATTCGGGGTCCGGAGCCTGCTGGTTTTCTGTTCTACCTCAACATTAATTGGACTCACCTGGAGTCCCAGGTCTAAAAAAATCCCAGATTAGAGGGTTGCAATAAAAATGTTGAGTGGATCTGGCTTTGAGGTCCAGAGTTGAGTATGAGGAGTCTCGACGATCATAACATCATGTTTTTTTTGTGTTATAAACTTCTCAATATTGATTAATCATAGATTGCAAGAAAGGTTCTTATTCACTACCTTAGTACTTCGCTTGGCAGATTTTCAGGTAGATTCTAAAAACCAAAATATCCAAAATGAGATTTCACTACAAAGCCAATGTGCTCCTCTCAAAAGACACCTAATAAATGTTACCTAAAAAAATCTTTAACAGGCAGGTTTCTGTGTTGAACAGAAAAGGCTAGATCAATTTCATCAATTTTTCAGCTCTTTCAAAAATAGTAATTCAAAAGGCTAAACTAAAGTATATTTGTAATGCTAAAAGATAAAATGTGTCTCTCAGAATTGCCAGTTTGAAGATATTATTGTCATTATGACATGACTGTCATAATCATATATAGTCTGTTTTTGTTTTTCGTCTTTGTCCGTGTGTATCTCTACTACTATTTTTCACAAAACAATTTCCACGCACACTCCAGTGGCCTACCTCATCCTATTCATCCTGGATTATCTCTATTTTTGCTATATTACTACAGCTAATCAGCCAGCTAGTACTTAGCTTAGCTAATTAGCCACAACAATGCATCTAAGTTTGGTACACAGTACAGTACTGTACACCATTGTACATGAGCTAGCAACTGAGTTAGCTTACCACTCGGATAGCTGGGGATCTGTGCTAACACCATGAGCCTTTGCTAGGCTAGAGTAACTCTCTTTCTCCAGCTCTGGACCCAGCGCTGACGTCTTGGAGCTCTGCAGATTCGGCGTACTGTCAGTTCAGTGCATTTAGACTCACTCTTTATATCCCACCAACCGGAACATTCACAGCTAACTAGCTACTACAATCGGCTAATCCCATTGTTAGTAGGGATGCACCAAAATGAAAATTCTTGGCCAAAACCGAAAACCGAAAGAGGAAACAAAGGCCGAAAACCAAAACACCAAAATTATGACGTCACACATGTAACATACATTAATTGTGTGGCGGCCTGGTAAAACCTTTGACTTTCTGGGCTGAATACATCTTTGGAAACTACAAACGTTCCTGAAAAGAAATCTGTTTGAATCACTCAGATATCTTTATCACAACTGAAGTTACATCATTTTAAAGTTGATATGCGTCAAAAAGTGATAAGGGAGAACTGCATTCAAAGATTCCATTCTGTTTCATTCTAATTCTATTTTGATGCATGAGGGAACCACTGACACTCAGCTTGACGGTTTCAAACAGATTATCTATCTATTAACTATTTTTTAAACATTACCTGCAGATATTGGTTGATTTCAATTAAAACTACAAATTATTATACAAAAAAATTATATATTTAAATGTATTGAAGAAGTGTCCAAAAAATGTTAATATCATTGCAATAACCAACGGTTAACAAAAGAGATTGTGTAGTGTTTTTTTATAGTAAACAGTAATACATGCAAGAAATAACTATTATAGAAATATTTAATTGGTATTCTAAAAGTAAGTGGAATATCCTTTCAATATCTGGAAATGTGTCACAGGTGTGAATGTCATGTTTAGTATTTTTGAGAAGCCCATAATAATCTATGGAAGATTGGAACATTTATTAGCAGATTGAAGTCATGAGTGTACCTTGTATTACAGACTGAATGTATAGTATTGGAAGCCTGTTTTATCACCAAAATTGTGAGATCAGAAACGTTTGCTTTACAATCGAGGGGGGGTGGTAAATCCTCAGGACAGGATGAATGTAGGGGGTCAACCTTTTGTTTCTGGATCTCTGATTAGTAGACAGATGGGGTGTTGGTCAAGGGAGATAATTAGCTTTAGGGTTTGCGACATCTGCCTTTCAAGTTAAGATAGGAGAAGGTCAGGAATGTGTCCTGGTCAGGTTTCAGTTGAACTCCTGGACAGCTTGAAACCTCCATTAGGTTAAAGGTCGAGAGGTTCACTTTGAAGAAAGAACAGCATTATTGTGTTAGACTTAATGGCACCGGAGTAAGAAAAGGGTGAGCAGTAGAAGTGTAATTATTTGTTTGAAGGAATTAGCGAATCAGGAGAGAGGAGAAGATTTCAGTTTGGGATATAATGCTGTGTAAAAGAGGTATGTCTTGTCTTTGTCCTATTTGAGAATGGAATAAACACCGGCTGTATTTCGTAAGAAATAAAGTCTTAATTTGCTCTTCCACAATGACTTGTACATTTATTTCCTCGTTATGGAAGAAATTAGACATGACAATGATAAAAGAGATACCATGCCATTTTTATAAATGTGTGCGTTTTGTAAGAATAGAAACCATTACATGTTTTTTATCGTTATCTATATGAAAATTATTAGTTTGGACACTTGGGTACATTTGGGAACAATCGTGAAGGACACTTGGAGTCCTGTTGCAAAATACACAATAGCTCTTATATGTTGTCCTTTCAATATTTGGCTTTTTTTTTAGATTTGAACGATCATGTAGAAAAAAACATGTATTTTCTTTCATCTTGTGCCATATTCACTGTGTGCATTTTTTCTAAATAACTTTTACATTTCTATAAAATTCAAAGTCTTTCCTTTTCAAAATTGTCAACCATATGTATCTCCTTGCTTCAAGTCCAGTGTAACAAGAGGTTACCTCTGGGTATGTTAACCCTAAGAGGTTAAGCTAAAAAGTAAAAGTAAGATTGTAATCTCAGAAAACTAAAAGCCTGAATGTTTTTGATCAGGTAATGTCAGAATGTATGGCCTAATGTATGACTTATCAATCTTCTTAATTTATAACTTATCTATACTCCCCCTGTTACAGGTAGATTGCTTGTATAACTACTATAAGCACATAATACCCACCTAAAACCATTTCCCAAACCCAAATCAACCCCTTAAAAAACCCAAAGCCCTTTGACATAAAGTCTAATTAGAACTGTAAAATGTGTGTACCAGTCAGCATGGAATCATATAGATTTCACCCCAGTCTGTGATAGGTGTCAATTGTAAAATCGCCATACTATCCAATATTATAGATGGACTGCATTTATATGGTACATGGACTGCATTTATATATCACTTTTTCTGACCAATGGCCACCAAAGCACTTTATGGAGCCGCATATTCACCCATTCAATCACACATTCATACACGACAGCGGTAGCAGCCATGCAAGGAGCGAGCCAGCTCGTCGAGAGCAGCTGGGGTTAGGTGTCTTGTACATGGACACCTAGACACTTGGTCAGGAGGACCAGGGGATCAAACCACCAACCTTCCGGTTGCTAGACAACCTACTTGACCCACTGCCGCCCCAAGATTATAACCCAATTTAATACATTTGGTGGGTTTGCTAACATTTTGTGACACACTACTGTGGTCCGTTAGGTGTCACCTACTAACTGGAGTGGCTGATCTTTTTGACGGCAAAAAGGCAAATCCTCTGTGCCACATTTCATGGACAGAATATGGCCAGCTTCACCACATCAGACCTCGAAATCTGGCCATCCCTCTTCAGCTGCTATCCTTCAAACAATACAAGAACAATTCGACATACCTGAACATACCCCATCTGGTCACATCCCCAGCAATTACCTGGTGGTCCCCGTTGGCCTCCTCTTTGCTGGTACTGGTAATTAGGACCATTTGATCTCTGTTGCTGAGATGGTCTACTTTTCTAATTGACACTGTTGTCTCGGGACCCAGGGGTTAGTTTAGCAGTCTCGGCAGGGATGCCCCATCTGGTCGCATCCCGAGCAAGTCCCTTGTGGGACTACTGGCAATCTTTGAGCCTGGACCTGAAGCAATTGTGTCGGTGTAGGTAGTGGCAAGGCGGGACCTGATTCACAGACATGAACAGGCGCACTAAGCACTAGTACATGAAGATCCTTTTTCCAATAGCCCTCCAAGCTGTGGGGTTTTTTAACTGTTTTTGAATGTGTTTTCCCTGGGAGGTCAGTTTTTGTTCAGTCCTTCTGTACCTTTCAATAGCATGAACAACATGGTCATGGGACACTTGGTGTGTCTTTGATGATTTTAGTCCAACCACCTCGTCCTCCTTGTTCTGACCTTTAGTGGTACTGCCTCAAATATAGAGTCTCAGAAAGGTGCAAACTTCACAGATGTTAGTTCTCTGTGTGTTTCTATTTCCTGCTCCATTTGGTTTAATAATTTGACTGTGTGCACCTCAATCCTTGCACCTAACTACTGTGAACACCATCAGTTATAGATGCTGACCTGACTTGCTGTCCTTCCTCTGTAGCATCCTCCTTCACTACGCTAGGTGGTTTTGCATCTTCCATATTTAAAGCCCTTTCTGGCAGCAACTGACACGCTAACGCTTTAGTTTGTCCCAGTTTTTGATGTACCCCTAGCTTGATTATTATACATTCGGCACTCACTGTCCAAGAGTTCTACTGGAGTGTCCCCCATTGTAGTGCTTTATTTCCTGTATCAATAGCTATATGTCCTGTGTCAATAACGTCAGGCTATGCTATGTGTACGCTGCTTTTTCAGAAGTATTATAGTTTCTAAATAAGTTTCCCAGTATGTGAGTGGATTATTTTACCAATGGCTTCCCCCTTAACTCCCGAATGTTCTACGATGTGTCCGTATTAAATTTATTATTTAATCTGTGGTGTACCACTTATTTTACTATTAATGTATATAATCAGTATTTAATCTTAATCATAGGTTGTATTTCAACTAAACACCCAAACTATCAAACTACTGTATGAAGATCAAATTACTAAATTCTCTATTTCTAAGATGATGCATAAAATTGTAAGTAACAATTCACAAGCCACAGATTGCTGGAACTACTATATGTCCTACCTTTGTCAAATGCAATTTAATATATACACCAAGCTTGGAAGACTAGTATCTGTTCTGTTCAATTGGATACTGATTACCAAAAACCAAATAAGTCAAAACTTTCAATATCAAAACACCTATTAGTAGGACTCAATTGTCATTGCTTTATTTACACTCTGAAAATATAGAGGGGAAATGTCTTCCCTTTAACATCACAGAGGGCAAGCTAGACCATTTAATCAAGCGTTAATCAATAGTTATCTACCATACCAACAGGACAAGATATCGATACATTATAGAAATATTAATCAAACTGTAACGTAACAATAATAAAAGTAGCATTTTATAACATTCACAATAGCAACAAGTATTGTTGGGAGACAAAGTCTCCCAAATGTGCCCAAATGTGCCCAAATGTCAAAATTTCAAAGGCCGCCTAGGACTCCTTCAACTACAACCATTATAACTTTAGTTTGCTTCACAATAATGACATTTAATTTCACACATGTACTCACCAGACATAGAAGTATGTTTCTAAAATGTTTTAGAGCTGCTGATCCATGACCTTCATATATTATTATCTATGTAACTTGTTTTTTTCTAGGCGGAATTGAAATTTCCATAGATGTATTCTGTGTTCTACTTGTATGTACTCTGACACACTAGTACCCACATTAATAATTTCACGTCAGGATAGAACTCACATGTTTCCTTTATTTTGATACCAAGAGTATGTTTATAGCCCTGGTAATTTCTGAGATATACTCCATTAGATTTGGGCATGTTTTATTTCTTTTAAAACCAGAAAAAACGCTTGGGGATGAAGAGGTTAAATGTAACAATAATGCCAGGAATGCAATTCACCTAATAAATCACACAAGTAGGTTGAAACCATTATGATGCTTTTTGGAAAAATGCACCAATTGTGTTGAAAGCTGACTGAAAATTGTCACCTAGCGTCTCTGCTGGCTCAACTACACAATTACAAGTATTCTATCATTTTAAATTCTACCGACAACCAAGCATTCAATATGTAAACATGTTCAACAATTTAAAGTTCCCAGTATCAACACCTATAGCATTGAGCGAACTATATCACTATTTGTAAACCTCACTTCCGGTCTTAAATGTATGGTATCCTATGTGTAGGCTACAGCCATAAGTCACATAAAATACGTTCTGAGGGAACTATTTTGTGAAACCGAAATATGTAAAATATGAACGTATGAGAAGGTCAATTACGTTTGTAGGGAACTAAATTCAACACTTGAATAACGTTAAATATGAACATATGAAGATCATGACGTAGCATGTAAATAGCATAGTTTTTATAAGTATAAACCCACGACTTGCATGCCAGTGTTCGCGAGTTCAAATCCAGACCGGCACTTCGTGTGTGTTTTGTTATACATTGCTTGCGTCATACAGACAGGCGATTGTCAGTTTTTGTAATGTTAACACTAACCTTAATTCTAACCTTAACCTCAGTAACGTCATGCCTAACCTTAACCGTTAGTATCCTCCTACCCAGCTAGCCAGAAATTTCGGCCCAGATCTGGGCCGACACCTTTGGCTAGCAGGGTACCTAACCTTAACTGTGAATGTTGCAATATAATTTTGAATGCTATGGAATGTATGGAATGTGTGGAATGTTCTCGCATAAATCCGCTAAACAAAATGTACCGGAGCAATGTAATTGAAGTACAAATATAGCCTAATAACGAAACGTGCAGTTCAAACGTAAAAAAAACGAAATATTTTGGCATATAACGTAATTCAGGTTTTCAAAATAGTTTCCTGAGAACGTAATTTGGGAGAAATTCTGAGATGTACGTACCTCTATAGACCCCACCCATAATACAGAACAAAAACGTAACCATAAGAAATCTTACAGTGAGTCTGTCAACAAAGTCTCTCAATTTAGATTTGTTTTATTATGTACTGCCTGGTGGCCCTGGCTCAGTCCACCGGCATCAGTCTGCTGACGTGGTCATCTCTAAATGGCTGATGGGAGAAGCAGCATATTATTAGGCTGTTGTCACCATCCACCTTCAAACGTACTAAACAGCATCTGTGGCAATCTTTTCGCCCTCAGCACAGAACACGGTCCTCCACGCCCATCCTGCCAAGAGGATGATTGGGGTGGTAATGAATAGATCTTCAGCTCTCTCGTCCTAGTAAACAAGCTCCTGAGACTGTTTACTTAGCTCACATTCTCTATCTTGCTCTTCCACTCTCAAACACTCTTACACACATGTTATTATATTGTGTAAACAGATACATTATTAATGGAATACAGCAGGGTCATTCAACTCTAGTCCCGTAGGGCTGAACTTCTTCAGATTTTTGCATTTAATAATTAATTGCAATCACTTGTTAGTCCAGGTGTGAATCCTTATCTTATTATAAAGAGTACAAAAAACGGAAATGTTTTGGCCCTCCAGGACCAGAACTGAATATCCCTAACATACAGTATGGTAACCTGAGCTTGTGAGGAATCAGACCTTGAACATTGACTACTATTTGTCTCTGTTATATACATTCACAACTTTGACCTACAGTATACACGTCTGAACACAGACATGACATATAACACAGACACACTCTTCTACACCAGGGGAAGGACGTGTTATATTTGATAGGGGTGTATGCTCTTGTGTACCTGTTTGTTGTTCTAATAGAGTTGATTTAGTTTGGAACCTTGTATAATTAAGAATTATACTTATTTGTCAATTATTTCCAAGTCACAAATTTACTGTTAAATACAAGGTCAGCGATATTACTAGAGATGGAATGTATTAAATAAAAAAGTAGATGGTATAAATTGAACACCATCGAGGATAAACCTTAACCCAGGACATACAAATTGTTGTCATGCTTGTTGTAAAATCTGACAGATTATCACTGGTGAGTTGACTGAAGAAGCACCTCCCTTCCCAGATTAGTGGTCTCACACTCACAGAAATGATATCCACAATAACCTGGTAAACAACTTGTAGCATTTGACAGGTGGTTTGTGGTTAAAGATTTCACATGAAAGACAGTCTTCATGCTTGATGAGAGCTACATCATGTACCTTTCCAAGTAACTGACAACTCAGAATGTAGATAGAAGAAACTAGCTGTTTCTCAACTATATACAGCTCTGCAAAAATGTAAAAGAACACTATAAAATCATCAGTATCTCTGGTTTTACTTTTGATAGGTACGGTATATGTTTGGGTAAAAATAACTTCAATAACTAAGTTCCTTACCTATGTTTATCTATGAACTAATTTCAGATCTTCAAATACATTTGAAGTCTTTTTATTTGTGTCATATACCTCAGTGAACCAGGAAGTAATGGATAAACATTTACTACTTAAAACTTACATTTTACTGCTTCAAAGAATGTCTTCAATGTATCAATGGGAAGATACTTCTACAAGTTTAATTCATAATAAATCCTCGAAGTACCAGTATTTTATGCACATAAAGATGAAAATTTCTACAGCCTTTTTTACTCATCTTCATTAAAGGGGTGATTTATCTGATTTATAATTCTCTATCATTGGGTAAGGGGTGAATGGGGCTCCGCCTTCCATGTATTGGCATAATTAATCTCATTATTCGGAAGCACAAGGTAATTAACCTGATTTAGAAGTAACAAGGTAAGTAATTGGAACAATCTTTCCACCATAACTAATGGCCACATACGGTTTAGGGATAGAGCTTCTGAAAATAAAGGATAAAGAACAAGGGGCAAAACAATTTAAATGAGTTTTATTTTGATGAAAATAATGAAAGACGAGACGACTGGATACAGCTCAGTGTGACACTTCACTTTGTGATTGAATGTGATGTTATTGTATGCTGATTTGATTGGATTACTCAGTTTGCAACTCATGTCAGTGTTCTATGATTGTTGTCAACACCCTCTGTGAGAAGAATCTGAATGTGACATGAATGGAAATACAGTGCCAGTGTCTCTGCCAATGTATTATTTTCTTAAAAAGTGCATTATTTTGATGAGCACTCCTCATGCACTCTCTCTTTAAAATTATTTCCAGTGTACTCTTTAGGTCACTTAGGTCTCTAACTTCTTTACTCCCAATCCCTCCCTCAACACCACTCTCCTGCCCAGCCACCACTGCAAGTGTCCTGGTGTTGTGTTGTTGTGTTGTGGCCTCCCTGTGGTATCATCCACACATAGAGAACATTGAGTGGCACTACTCTCTCCACGATAAGCAACATCTGAAGAGCATTTTATTGAGCACCTCCTTTTTTAACAGAAACCCCACTGTGTTGAGTAGACCCGTGATAAAAGAGACTTGCATAAGATCTGCATACTTTTCAACCAATATTTCAGAAGTACAGAGTCAAAAATAATAATTCTACTTTACATCTGTGCAATACAGAATCTCTATTGTGTACTTTGTTACTCAATTGGCAAGAGGCTAAAGTCATTGGCTGGAAATTGAATTGCTAGTGACTGGCCAAAATGTGCAAACCATCCAGGCGTTCAGATGTGTACATTCCCCAAATAGAGAAAATGCAACTTCACAGCTTATAAACAAATCGCAAGAATGTTGCTCTCAATCTAGGGATTTCATGGCAAATTGAAGTAAGAAGCAGGGCACAGTTTGGCCTGCACAATTTTTTAAATCAGCCTGAATAGAATTACGGATTTATATGTTTAGGTACATTCAATCAATCTAATTTATTTTCTAAAGCCCTTTTTACAAGAGCAGTTGTGACAATCTCAACTCACTCCCACTGCAATCCATACTGTTAGGACGGTGGAAGGTGTCTGCATTGCTTATTTGTAAGAAATAAGCTTCCTACTGTAGCTAATATGATATTGTTCAAATTGAAATATAATGAATACCTAGAGAAAAAAGTAATAGTGACTATATGGTTACTTACAGTTTACAGTATAGTCCGCAGTCAAATAAAATCCACAGTTCGTACAGCAAAACGTATATCTGAATTCATCCCTATAAAATGGAATAGCTGCATGAATTAATCATGGGCACAGCTTACAGTACATACCTAAGAACTCTTATAGTAAAATAAGTGGTAGGAAGAGATATACAATAATGTACAATGCTTATTTCAGCAATGCAGCACACATGCCATGCAGTGTAAAGTAAATTGGTAGTGTGGTGATTAGGGACAATACAAACCAATTAGTGACTTTCAGAATCTGGCCAAGGGGTGCTGAGGCTACAAGAGGGAGGCTAAAAGGTTAAGCACCCCTGACAATTTCCATGATTTTCATTTATAAATAATTGGGTGTTTGGATCTGCAAATTTTTTTTGATCTATCAAATAACTGAAGGACAGTAATATTTCAGTAGTGAAATTAGGTTTATTGGATGAACAGAAAATGTGCATCAAAATGAATTATACAGATGCATAAATTCAGGCACCCCAACAGAAATATCACATCAATATTTAGTTGAGCAAAAATAACAGCTTCTAGACGCTTCCTATATCCTGTAAGGAATGTATGGATTCTGGATGAAGGTATTTTGGACCATTCCTCCTTGCAAAACATCCCCAGTTCAGTTAAGTTTAATGGTTGCCGAGCATGGACAGCCTGCTTCAAATCGCCCAACAGATTTTCAATGATATTCAGGTCTTCTGGAGTGGGATGGCCATTCCAGAACATTGTACTTGATCCTCTGCATAAATGCCAGAGTAGTTTTTAAGCAGTGTTTTGGGTCGTTGTCTTGTTGCAATATCGAGCCCTGGCGTAACTTGAACTTTGTGACTGATTCCTCTACATTATTCTCAAGTATCTGCTGATATTGAGTGGAATCCATGCAACTCTCAATTTTAACAAGATTCCCAGTACCAGAATTAGGCACACAGCATGATGGAACCTCCACCAAATTTGACTCTGGGTAGCGTTTGTCTTGGAACGCTGTTTTATTTTGCCGCCATGCATAACGCCGCTTGTTATGACCAAATAACTCAATTTTTGTTTCATCAGTCCACAGCACTTTCTTCCAAAATGAAGCTGGCTTGTCCAAATGTGCGTTTGCATACCTCAAGTGACACTGTTTGTGGCGTGTGTACAGAAAAGTCTTCTTCCGCATCACTCTCCCACATCACTCTCATCGCTTCTTCTTGTGCAAAGTGCACTGAAATGTTGAACTAGTGACACCATCTGCAGTAAGATGATGTTGTAGGTCTTTGGAGGTTGTCTGTGGGCTGTTTTTGACCATTCCCACCATTCTTCGCCTTTGACTCTCTGATATTTTACTTGGCCTGACATTTCTGGCCTTAACAAGAACTGTGCCTGTGGTTTTCCATTTCCTCACTCTGTTCCTTCACAGTGGACACTGACAGCTTTAATCTCTGCAATAGCTTTTTGTAGCCTTCTTCTAAACCATAATGTTGAACAATCTTTTTTTTCATGTAAGTTGAGACTTGTTTTGAGGCCCCCATGTTGCCACTCTTCAGAGGAGAGTCAAAGAGAACAACATCTTGCAATTGGCCACCTTAAATACGTTTTCTCATGATTGGATGCACCCGTCTATGAAGTGCAAGGCTTATTGTGCTCACCAAACCAATTGTGCGTTCCAATTAATCAGTGCTCAGGAGTTACAGGTATTCAAATCAACAAAATGACAAGGGTGCCCAAATTTATGCACCTGTCTAATTTCATTTTGATGCATATTGCACATTTTCTGTTAATCCAATGAACCTAATTTCACTACAAAAATATTACTGTGTCCTTCAGATATTTGATAGAACAAAATGAAATTGCTGATCACCCAATTATTTATAAATGAAAAACATGGAAATTGTCAGGGGTGCCTAAACCTTTGCATACGACTGTATATAAAGAACATCACATACTTATAACTACATTTTTTTATAGTAAGATTTTGTACATACATTGCCTCTATTCACAACCTGTAACGGCAATTATGAATAACAATAATTTTGATAGATGGGCCTTGTATGCAGTACCAGATCCCCCAAAACCATCAAAAGCCATGTATACAATTGATACCACCCATTAATATTACATTTGGGCCCCTAAACAGAACCCCTCACATAAGCAGGCATCCTCATGCAACACTGAAGAGTGACGGCCAGATGAAACTACTCATCCTGTACACGGACCCCAAAAAATGACTGTTTCATACACTTACATCCTGACCAACTCATGCATTCTCATGTAATCGCGACAAGCACAAGCTATAAGAACATCCTATACTATTTTTTTTCCATGATTAGAATGAACTCTCTCATTTAAGCAGCCAGGTGCTTCCCCCAGCAAAGGGAAGACGTTAGGCCCCAGCACGCCCCCAACTGTTTGGTACGGGCACCTGGAACTGCAGACCGGGGTCATCAGCACTGGCGGGCCGGGCAGACAAATCAGCGGGGCCAAAACCCCAGTTGAATAAGCCTATCTGGCCCACTGTCAGTCCCGGGCTACCGAACAACCTTGACCAAATCATGCATTTCCACATAACCGCGCCTGAAGCGGCAAGATGTATGATCATCTTATACAAAAGAATCTATAAATTGACGACCTCCAACATAGTTGGTACCAGAATAAATCCCTTGACCAAATCATGTATCTTCATGTAACCACAGCCTGCACAGGTGAGATGTATGAACCTCCCATTAGAAAAATCCATGATTTCATGACCTTCCTCATTCATTTAAGCAGCCAGGTGCTTCCCCCAGTAAAGGAAAGACGTTATGCCCCAGCAGGCCCCCCGCGGGTTGAACCCAACTGGAACTGCCGACCGGGACCATCAGAGCTCCATACCGATCCCATTACAGAAGCCAGCACAGGGGGCCGAGCAGACACACCAACCACAAACAGCAAAAGTCATCCAAAATGTAGGAAAACAACCTGACAAAAAATACCCAACCATAGCATTAAACAATACTGCTACCATGAATTGCACATTGCATGAATTGCACATTGCATTTGCCGTTGCTTGGCAACAAAAACATCCACCACAATAAGACAACAACCACTGGGGAAAAACAAACCACAGTCCCCAACCAGACAGCCAAACTGTGTATTTCAACACTGAATCAAAATGAGTTTACGCCCATTATGAGCATAATGACGTTTTAAATACGCTGTGTAATTTCCATTTGACTACTCATGTGACTGCCCCTCCAGAGGTCACCTGCCCCTCCAGAGGTATATTTGTGTTTCTCCAAATATATATATATTTTTTTAAAGATGTCAACACCAACATCCCGAGTTACGCCAGGAAAGCACAATCCCTGTATCAGTGCTCAGACTGTCCACAATAGGCTGAGAGAGGCTGGAATGAAGGCTCGTAGGCCTGTTGTAAGGCAGGTCCTCACCAGACATCAACAGCAACAACATCGTCTATGGGCACAAATCCACATTTGCTAGACCAGACAGGCCTGGAAAGTGCTCTTCATTGACAAGCCATCGTATTGTCTCATCAGGGTTGCTGGTTGGACCCACGTGTATCGTCAAAGGAATGAGCATTAAACCGAGGCCTGTACTCTGGAGTGGGATCGATTTAGGGTTGGAGGGTCCGTCATGGTCTGGGGTGGTGTGACACAGCATCATCGGACTGAGCTTGTTGTCATTGCAGGCAATCTCAATGCTGTGCGTTACAGGGAAGACATCCTCCTCCCTCATGTGGTGCCCTTCCTGCAGGCTCATCCTGACATGACCCTCCAGCATGACAATGCCACCAGTCATAAGGCTTGTTCTGTGCAAGACAAGAATGTCAGTGTTCAGCCATGGCCAACAAAGAGCCCGGATCTCAATCCCACTGAGCATGTCTGGGACCTGTTGGATTGGAGGGTGACTGCAAGGGCCATTCACCCCAGGAAATGTCTGGGGACTTGCAGGTGCCTTGATGTAAGTTTGGGGTAACATCTCACAGCAAGAACTGGCATATCTGGTGCAGTCTATGAGGAGGGGGTACTTAAAACTGCAGTACTTAATGCAGCTGGTGCCCACACCAGCTATTGACTAGGAATGAAACGGTGCGCAACGCACCAAACCCAGTGTGCAATACCGTTCCGTTTCCCAAAGTCCGGACAGTAGTATGAGCTCGCGCCCCTAATTAAGATCCAACAACGGTGGTTGGTTTCTGATATGCACAACCTTGGCTCTGTAACAGTGAAAGTCAATGAAATCGCGGCACGGTCTCCTTATAGTTCCCATGCCCAGCTTGCCACATCGTGCCCGAGCGTGTTCGTGTGCGATGAACACACATCAAAATCGAAGAGTAACGGTCTAGATTAACAGGTTTTGATTTTATTAGTCAGTCCATCGAATAGTAAAAGCAGAGGGAAGAATGCATCGTTATTAACCAATTACTTATTGTGATTAATAAACACACCCAATGTATGTGTGTAACCAATTTGTAATTAATGTTACTTCTTATGTATTCGTTGCAAACTATTTATTATTAGGGTAAATTCATACTTAAAAAACAGCGAAGGGCCAATCTAATCACCCACACACTCAGTGCCGGCTGTAAGTGGACTCAAAATTGCTAGAAAAAACTGCTAGAAAACCAACTATAGCTATAAATCCCGCCCACAAAGCCACAGTGCCCCTGAACTCAACACTGCCCGGGCTGACAGTGCCCCCTGTGCCCAGACCCTCTTGGGAGAGGGAGAGAGAGAGAGAGAGAGAGAGAGAGAGAGAGAGAGAGAGAACAACAGGGAGAGAGTGATGGAGACAGAAACATGCGGGTGGACTAAAAAGAAATGGGAGGGAGACGAAGAAAGAGGGGAGTGACAGAGAGTGAGGAAAGGAGAGGAGTGTTGGCAGGATAATCCCCACGCTCTGCTAGTGTGCAGATTGTAGCTAAAGGCGAATCAAACACTCTGTAACCAGTCCAGCCCCAGATGGCTGAGGTGAGTGAGTATGCGTGTGTCCACTCCTCCGTGTATGTGTGCGCGTGTGTTTGTGAGTGCACGTACATTAGGTGAGTTACTGTGTGTATGTTTGTGTATCTATGTGCGTGCACGCTTCAAAGTGTGCCTACTGAAGACGCATCCTCTGTCACCAAAACCGGACACGTCATCTGTTACC
Source organism: Umbra pygmaea (assembly GCA_016801145.1). Lineage (NCBI taxonomy): Eukaryota > Metazoa > Chordata > Actinopteri > Esociformes > Umbridae > Umbra > Umbra pygmaea. The sequence continues at coordinate 8,655 of JACXGM010003879.1, read as the reverse complement.
CTGAAGCAGTCCCTGATCCGTCCAGATACATACCTCCCAGACACGCACACACCTCCTACCTGTAGTACTCATCCCTCAACTCCACTGGACCGGCTTTCACTTCTGGAGGGCATTAGCAGTTGGCAGTGTCAGAGACCTCAGTGGTTTGAGTGGCTGGGCCAGCGCCTCTGCCAGGCTGTTGTGATGAGGGGCTGAGGCCCTGCTAATGCTTTAGTCTACTCTTGTTGTCCTGTAGTGGCACACTACTACTGGGCCCTGCTCAGCTGCTAGGAAAGAGGGAAAAAAGCCTTCTGATGGTTTGTGTGTGTGTTTGTGGTTTGAGGCGGTGATGAAAGGGATTTGAATGGCTTACATTGTGGCAACTTAAAACCCAATCTGATTGGACAATGCTCTCTGGTCAAAGTGAGGAGTAGGTGGAGTGCTTGTCGAACACATGGGTTGAGTCTGACGCAGTGATGTGATGCCAGTTTTTCTTTCAGTCGTGTGTTTATCTGTCAGTGACAGTATTATCTCAGAAGCCCTGAGGCACCAGTTGTTTCAAAGGTGCCACTGGTTTGGGTCTCCAGAAGTTTCTTTTGGCATTTGTCAGGATTGTTTTTTGTACGCAGATGGAAGATGCCGTATGTACAATGACTTTCCATTTGGCCTACTTAGTGTTAGAAACAGAATCTAAAACTGGAAGAAAATAAACATCTGATAAAAAGAAATACTTTTTGTAACAGACAAGATATGCAAAATTATATATTACTATGGAAACCAGGGACCGATGTTTTCGAATTTGACATTTGATTAGCTCCTGATTGGCTGTCTATCAGGGGTGGTACCCAGAGGTGACAGAATATTTCATTTTAAATAAACAGATATGAATCACTTTACCTTCATGCAATAACATATGCATATGGTTGAAATAAATACAACTTTGAATAACCTTTTGCTCTGTTACCATGCAAAACAATACCAAAATTATACTGGCAAATGGCAAGCTGTACAATACTGAAGGCTTACCTCCCCACATAAAGACATACATGTAAACAATAGATCTGGACAACAAAGCTACAAGCAGAATATACAAAGATAAACATCAAGATTTCAAAGCTGACAGAAATGATAACTAAGATGATACCAAGAACAAGAACAAATTATTGAGTACACAAGGGATTCTGATTCACTCAACTTCTTAAGAAAGATAAAGAGACATTTCTTGCCTTAAAATCCATAACCAGAAATAACTAGAGACCCAATTTACCTTGAATTCTGCATTTCTCGGTCATAAAATTTTATCTGATCTTAAACGAAAAGCCTAAATACATTGTGTCCGTAAGCTGTTGTGCCAACATGAACAATCACAACAGCTTCAGTGCACCATGGCATTGGTTCTTTGAGATTCTGGAACTCTCCTGGAGGGGTGGAACACCTTTTTCATAAAGATAATGTCTCATTTGATGTTTCATGAAATTGGTGGAGAGCACTTTTGTAACACATTGTTCCAAAATCTCCCAAAGGTGTTCAGTTGATTTCACCTGCCTGTATATTGATTAGATACATATTCAACCCCAACTCAAACTCAGGTTTTGCCATAGATTTCGAAATGCATCATTTACAATTATGTCATTTAGCCAGAGTGACTTACAGTAAGTACAGGGACATTCCCCAGGAACAACATAGGGTAAAGTGCCTTGCTCAAGGACACAATGACATTTGGCAAAGTCGATAATAGAACCGGCAAACTTTAAACTGCATGTCTGACTCCCTAACCACTAAGCCATCTGACATCCCATATAATTTACTATATTCTTGGTGAGAAAATCCAGGATTGTATTTTGTAATTCAGTAAACTCCCATCCAGAGTTACATAGCTACAGTTGGGTAGGCGTGCAGTTATTTTAGGTAGTCTTTGAAAAGTTATTTTAGGTAGTCAGATGTTTTATAAAAATGGGCAAAGACTGCTAACCTACAGTAGCTTTAAAGGAAATCTATATCCCCCAGAAACCAGAACCAAGAAGAGTTTTGAGTGGGCAGATTGGCAGCCAAGATCCAAGAAAATGTCCTAGCATTACATTATAGGCCATTTAATGCAGAACCCATGTGGAATTCAAGAAATCTGTTTTTCTATTACTGTGTCAATTTCATATCTCTCTGCTAACATTGTATCGCTTCTGAAAGATTTCCACCTACCCAATCCATTATTTTTCAGTTTCACCATTATTGCAAAGCCTTAGATGTTTTGGGGTTACTTTAACAAATTCCTGACTTTGTGTTTTTATGTGAGACCATGTTTTTTAATTGTTGTGAGAAGGAATTTGCTCTTCCATGTGACTTTTTTTGTAATTCAACATATCAGTCACAGCTAATAAAATGCTGTACTTAGCAATAACATAACATTCTATATCAGGAAATGAAAAAAAAGTTGTGACTGAATTTTGTCAATTAACAAAACTCAGGCAAAACAACTAACTGAAGCTGTTGAACCCTGGCTTTCCCATTGGCCAGCTCCGCTCAGACCTTCCAAGCACTGTCTACATCTTACAGAGCCAGCAAGCTTTAAGCGTACCAGATGTTTGTGCTCCAGAGGTTGAAAGATAGTAGATGAAGTGGTGAGAAGGGCGAGATCTAGTTCAGCACCAGGCCCAAGTGTATTGCCGTATAATGTCTACAAGAACTGCCCAAAGGTACGTCATCGGCTCTGGAGGGCCCTGAAGGTGATCTGGAGGAGAGGGAAGGTCATCCAGTCATAGAGATACGCTGAATAGATATATATACTGAAGTAGAAGATATCTGAGAGCATTGACCAATTTCAAATGATCTCCTTACTCAAGAGAGATCAAGATCAGCGTTGCAGACATCCCAAGTCTCCCGAATTTCCTGAAATACTCCCACATTGTAATTGCAGCTTTCTAATGCCCACAAATTATATACAATTTCCTAGACATTGATTTTCTTCTTAAAAAAAAGAATCGATGTCCGGGATATTGTAAATCATATGTGAGCGTCTTAAAATGCGGGAGACTCGCGGGACATCTTGGACGTCTTGCTTTGTGGCCAAGAGACTAACTTCCTCCTGAGCAACAATCCCATTGACATGTTGGTAGAGAAAGGAGGCATTCCAGGGGTTTCTGGTTACTTGGAGGACACAGGTATGGTGATTCAGCTCATCAGAGAGGCAAGAGATGGCAGAGGGGATCTGGCTGTTTTGTGGCTGGATCTTACCAATGCCTATGGCACAATACCCTACATGCTGATCAAGGTGGCACTATAGAGGCACCATGTACCCAAGAAGGTTAAAGACCTCATCCTAGACTAATACAACAATTTCTCGGGGCACCAGATATCTGACTGGCAGTAGCTGAAGGTGGGAATAATAACCCGATGCACCATCTTGGTTATACTCTTCGTACTGGCAGTGAACTTGCTGTTCAAGTCAGCAGAAGTAAAGTGCCAGGGCCATCTTAGCAAGTCTGGAATAAGGAAACCTCCCATCAAATCATTCATGTATGACCTCACGGTGACAACAAGAGCAGGAGCCAGATGGATCCTCCATGGATTAGAGAAGCTCATGGCATGGGCCCAGATGTGTTTTTAACCCGTAAAGTCCCGGTCCTTGCTTCTAAAAAGAAGAAAGGTCACTGACAAGTTTCGATTCATGTTAGGAAGAGACCAAATACCACCTGTCACAGAGAAACCTGTAAAGAGTTTCAGGAAGGTCTTCGACTGCAGCCAGTAGGACAGTAGATAAGTCGAGGCTACGTGGGAAATTCAAGTCCTGGATCTACCAGCACAGAATCCTCCCAAGTATCCTTTGGCCGCTGCCAATCTATGATGTCCCCATGACAGTAGTGCAGGACTTTGAGCATAAGTTGAGCAGCTATCTTTGAAGATGTCTTGGCTTACCTCACAGCCTGAGCATCACTGGACTGTATGGGAACAGTAATAAGCACAGGCTCCAATTCAGCTCCAGCTCAGTCCGGGTGGAATTCATTGTAAGATGAACATGAGTGCATATGCATTACACCCGTTTCAAGGGACTCCAGAGTGTCCAGCGCAGGGATTGTTGTGAACGGGGGAGGAAGTGGAAGGCAGCCGATGTAGTCATACAGGCAGAAACTCGGCTGAAGCATAAGTTTCTTCTGGGGAGTGTGGCAGAGGTTATGGCACTGTAAGCAGGAAAGAGAGGCAGAAACTTGTGCAAAAAGAGGTGCATTCATCAAGGGAAGATAAGCGAGCAAGCAGAAGAGTGGCAATGCGACATCATGGCGCTTGGATGAAATGGGAACAGGCTGGGGAATGGAATGTCACCTGGCACCTGTTCACATGGGGCAAAGTAAAAACACCTGCATGCACCCTTTGTTCGAAAATGGGGACCCTTGAACACATCCTGAGTACAAGGCACTAAGCGACGGGTGTTATCACTGGAGACATGACCAGGTTCTCAAGTCCATTTCTGAAGTCATTCACCAAGGGATCAACAGCACCAGATACACCCACACAAGAGCAAATTAAGTAGTGTTTGTAAAGGAGGGAGCACGACCTAAGGAAAAACCATAGAAATAGAATGGATAGAAAAAACATTCCTATTATTCAAATGAATGTAGCAGTATGGTCAGAGTGGCAGCCGTTTTATGTGTACCATTCAATTGCAAAGCTCTAGCGGCCGAATTCAGCATTAAACCGATTTGCGTGTTGTCACCTAACAACAATCGTCATTTTGTTGTGTACTGATCGAATGACCTTCGATCTAAAGTTTACCAGTTCAACGGCCTTTCTATCCATTCAAAATCTATGGGAACAACCCAGGATCTACTCTGGTGGAGACTGGGTGATGTCAGTTGACTTGGAAAGGCAGCTAGAAATTCCATCACACATCACCCAGTCAACGTTGCGACTTGACATCATATTGGTCTCTGAGGCAAATAAAGCATCCAGATGGCTCTGGCTGAAAAGGGGTGACAAGTGGGGTCAGTAGAATGCCACTCAGGCACAGACCAAGGTCGGATCAACCTTGGTTGGGTTGCTGGAGGAGGGTGTCTGTTGCAAGAACCAAAACACCCAATGAGTCCAGGATACAGCACTGATGATATGCCTGATTCTGTGCACTGTGTGTATACTGTTCAAATACTCTAATACACATACTGTATATATAAACTGTTTATATACTCTACTATACATGCTGTACCTACTGTACTGATCTATATGCTCAATACATATTTTGTACACTACTAATGCATATATACATTGTTTATATACTCTACTATACAAACTGTATCTACTGTACTGATCTAGATGCTCATTTCAATTAATATTTACACTACTACTACAAACTGTTTATATACTTTACATACATATACATACCTTACATATACAATTAATATTTGTTTACACTACTACTGTATATACATTGCCTTGCGAAAGTATTCGGCCCCCTTTGACTTTTCGACCTTTTGCCACATTTCAGGCTTTAAACATAAAGATATGAAACAGTAATTTTTTGTGAACAAGTGGGACACAATCATGAAGTGGAACAAAATTTATTGGATAAATACTTTCGCAAGGCAGTGTATACTGTTTATATACAGTACTCTACTATGCATACTGTACTGATCTAGATGCTCAATTCAGTTTATATCACTTGGACTACTACTGTATATACACTGTTCATATACTCTGCATATTGTATACTCAGTCAAAATATTAATGTTTATATACTGCATATACATAGTCATCCTGTATTTCTTCGCATCATCTGCACCAGATGCTCATTCAGTCTATAGTATTGAAATACACTGTTCATATACTCTAGACACTGTAATAACTATATATTTAGTCATAACATTACTGTTTACTTACTGTATAGTCTGCACTTATATCTGCACCTTTGCTAATTTTTTAGTAGAGCTTCGGCTGCCCTCTCCCTTTCTGGATTTCTGTGTGTGGTGTTGGGGACAGGTTGGGGCTTTCTTGTGCTCTGAATGGGATGTGTTTTGTTTGTTTGACGCTTCAGTCTTGCCATTGTTTATATTGTCTTATAGGTTGTTTTCCATAACATCATATTTTGTTCTCTTTTAAACATCACCTGGAAGGCAAAACATCTGCAGGACTGCAAAAAAAACAGTGTAAAATTGCTTACCAAGTTTCTTACTCAACAATTATGACAGACAGACATCTGAAATTACATGCTCAAAGCAGGAATCAGAGGGGCACTGATTTGAGACAAATACAGTATATGCAATTATAATGTTTTATCCAAATTATGGTCAAAATACTCCCATACATAATCACAACCATCAAATGACTTTATTAAAGCTATTAGCTGATCTTGAAAACACAATAGAATTAAATGTTTACATCCTAAAAAATGAGCATTATAGAAAATGAAATAGCCTCATCGTTTTATGATTCAATAATTCCATATATACCACTCTAGCTACTTCAACCATATCATTCACAGTATGGAAAGCACTCTACGGCTTTCTACCTTCTTCGATTGAGCTATACAAGCTGCGACAAACAGTATCTAGAATGCCATCCAGTTTCATTGCCCACTGTGGGATGCCTCGGCTAATCTGTAAGCATGATTTGAACATTAAGCTCACAGTCATTAACCCTAAACCCAGAAACTTTATATTTGAATCAGTATAATGCAAAACAGGTGACTGAACTTTAGCTATGGACTACTAACTCAATTTCCATTGCTGAGCCTAAAAGTAGGTGTAGAAACATCAACTAAGATTAAATTCTCGGCGTCCCCCTCCGTGAAGCCTGAGTTGGTGGCTACAGCTTCACCGACAACGTTTTCTGTTTCAATCGGACAATCATTATCTACGACATCATCACATACCAATGGATTGTCTGTTCTGTCTCCAAACATCCACAGCTGGTATGACTTTACTCATCAGTAAATGCATTTAAGTTTCTTTGTTTGTGGGGTTAGCTGTCGTTCATTGTAAATTGTGAAGTTTGTTGTTTCTTGTCTTTCCAAAACTTGTTTAGACTCAAAGTCCTTTTGTTTTGTAGGTGTTTGTGTGTTTACATTTGCAATCTTTTTTGTACTTCACATCTGCCTCCCTGCTATTTCTTGCTCCACAGTACTTGTCACAGCTTGATACAGATATTTAATTGATGGATTAAACTTTCAATTTACGCAGTGTACATCCATTAATGTATAGTGTACAGCAAGGGACGGACTGGCCATCGGGAGGGTCGGGAGTTTTCCCGAATGGTCGTCATATTTTACTTTGACGGCCGGTCATCCAGTAACAGTCCTGGACATATTAAAACAGGTGACAGTAGGCTGAACTGGACCGGCTGTTGCATCCTCATGAGCGCAAAACTGTGCTCGGGCCCGGCCGTCAAATTGAGAGAGAGAGTTCTTCTATATTTAGATGAGGAGAAACTCAGAGTGAATGACGGATGCCAGGAATGACAGATACAGCGTGCGCCAACCGGCCGCTCCATCCAAAGTCCCGGGCTGAATTTCTATCCCAGTACATCCCTGTGTACTGTCGTTGACCAAATCCAAATTTAGTCTTGAATCCTTTCAGAACCAATAAATTACCAATGTGACAGTTTACCACTGTTTTCTACACTAGAGAAGTGTTTGTGAGAAAAGTGCTGACTGAGTTGCTAATAACAATCACAAATGCAGCTGTTTATGTCAAGGTGTGTACAGTAGCTCTAATGATCCTGGATATGTACTTTTTTATGTATGTGGGCAGAGGAAGCAGAGTTCAGCCTTTGCATTAGAAGAATAATTAGGAGTGATTAGGTAGACTGTAGCTGCCCAACACACATGGCTTAAAGTAAAAAGTATATATACTGGGGTACACATAGAAATGGGATAAGTAGAAACCTCAATAAACTGTTTTGCTTGGTTATTCGATTAGTACACAAAAAATGGCAACTGTTTTTAGTTGTCATGGTGACAACACCTGACAGTGTGTCGTAAAGTGTGTCGTACGCACTATTTTCCCTGTTAGCTAGCTAAATATAACTTTGAGATAGCTGTCAGGTGAGATTATTTACATCTTCTCTAGCTCTCAAGGCAAGTTATAGATTGTATCTAAGTGTAGATTGTAATATTAGCATGTATTATATATATTTAGATGACTTACCAATAGAATTATAACAGAATTAAATCCAGCATTCTCCAATTCCTCTTCACAACAAGACAGCCAACGTGTAACGGTGGTGTTGTAGTTGTAGAAACTGGAGGTAGAATGCAGGAGACTTCTCTGAAGTCGTGATTTTATTTACTAGATGACAGGAATAACAAATAACAGCACTTGGAGGGTACTGACAGACGTGTATGGAGCTGCACAACAGATATGCATATAGTCAAAGTCAAAGTTGTTTATTTATCATATGCATCAAATAACATACATCATCCTATGCAGAGAAATTCTTTTGACATGCACGGCGATTCTATGCAGTGGGCTTAAAAACAAGAATTACAACAATATAAGAATTTTAAAATAATAATGACAATAGTAATAATAATAATAAAACGCTATGTACTGAGCAGTGGTCTGGAAAATGTACAACAGTAGAAGTAGTAAATATTATAGATTTGGCATGGAAAATTGCTTTTAAAGGTGCATTTTAATTCTGCTACATCAGATGTAGAGAGCATAAAGTGACCAGAGAGTGTTAGTGCTCAACAGA
>JACXGM010003878.1:8778-40135 GCA_016801145.1 Umbra pygmaea | reverse complement strand
TAACCAAAAGTAACAGTCAGTATCTGGTGTGGCCACCAGCTTCATTAAGTACTTCAGTGCATCTCCGTAACCAAAAGTAACAGTCAGTATCTGGTGTGGCCACCAGCTTCATTAAGTACTTCAGTGCATCTCCGTAACCAAAAGTAACAGTCAGTATCTGGTGTGGCCACCAGCTTCATTAAGTACTTCAGTGCATCTCTGTAACCAAAAGTAACAGTCAGTATCTGGTGTGGCCACAAGCTTCATTAAGTACTTCAGTGCATCTTCGTAACCAAAAGTAACAGTCAGTATCTAGTGTCTCCACCAGCTTCATTAAGTACTTCAGTGCATCTCTGTAACCAAAAGTAACAGTCAGTATCTGGTGTGGCCACAAGCTTCATTAAGTACTTCAGTGCATCTTCGTAACCAAAAGTAACAGTCAGTATCTAGTGTCTCCACCAGCTGCATTAAGTACTGCAGTGCATCACCTCCTTATGGACTGCACCAGATTTGCCAGTTCTTGCTGTGAGATGTTACCCCACTTTTCCACCAAGACACCTGCAGGTTCCTGGACATTTTGTGACACACCGCCCCAGACCATGATGGACCCTCCCCCTCCAAATCAATCCCACTCCAGAGTACAGGCTGTGGTGTAACGCTCATCCCTTCGACAACACACGCGAGTCAGACAATCACCCTTGGTGAGACAGCTGCGACTTGTCAGTGAAGAGCACTTTATTCAGTCCATTCTGATTCAGCGAAGGTTGGTTTGTCCCCACAGGTGACAGTCTTTCCGGTGGTGTCTGGTGAGGACCTGCCTTAGAACAGGCCTACAGGCCCCCGGTCTAGCCTATTTCAGCCTATTGTTGACAGTCTAAGCACTGATGGTGCAACTTGGGCAGTTGTTGCTATCTTGTACCTGTCCCGCAGTCGTTGTTACACATGGTCCACCACTGTGAGGTCCTTCTTGTCATCCATTCAGTGTTTTTCAGACTCTTTAGTGTCCTACGTTTTCAAAACTGTCACCTTTATTGCCTACCAGCTGTAAGCGCTTAGTGTCTTAACAACCGTTCCACAGGTGCATGTTCATTCATTGTTTATGGTTCACTGAACAAGCATCGAATGCATTGTTTAATCCTTTTTACTATTGGACTTTTATAATTATCTTTAAAATACATTGTCCTGAAGATGCATTTTTAAGGTCATATGTATCTGAATGGTGCAGCATAGAAATATTATTTCAGACCTGTTGAAGCCGTCCCTCTATACTTTGTTACAGTGTGGAATAGGTAATCCCAGGTTTCTCACAAATCTTCTGATACCGTTCTGTGAAGGATGAGGAACAAAATATTAAGGCTTGTCTATCAGTCAGGCATAAACTCCCCAAATCACTTGGAGATAATCAAGGTGAACAGTTAATCTGAATTCAGAATTAATACTGGGCAGTAGTGGGTAAAAAGCTCTCTATCTTTGTCCTTGGGAATAACTGAAAAAAAATAATCCTTCCATGATGGGGGAGTAAATGTATTTATTTAATATATGTTTTAAGAGAGTGACAGGTAGGAAGCATATGCTAGAGAGATTAGTATGTAGGGGGAGACTGAGTGGAAAGTCACTAGCTGGTTAATCTGGGTCTCAACCCCCTCACCTAGACTACAACACACCTAACTCCGTCACCACTTTGTTGTCAATGAGAGAAAGCTCAGAGAGTTCAAAGCTTGCAAAGGGTTTGTTTGTTTACTATATAATTCCATTATTATTATATTGGAAATACCAGTTATTTCCATAGTTTTGATTTGTCCAGTATTATTTTTCAATGTAGAAAATGGTGAAAAGAAAGAAAAAACATTGAATGATTGGGTGTGTCCAAACGTTTGACTGGTACTCTATATCACAGCCATTTTCTCTGGCAATACTATGCATTTTCTGCCTATACTTTGGTGAAAGGCATGTCTCACAGTTGGCAATTAGCATTTTCATCATTACATATTTAAAGCATACTGAGACCTAGATAGTAAAAAAGTTACTTCAAGAAGAGTTTATCGTTGTTCTCTGGAGGTGCATACTCACGACCAAAACACTACCTCTTTATGTTCTATCTTCCACTTTGCAACCCTGTATTTCCCATAACAAAATGAACTGGATTTGGAATAAAGATTACACAGAAACAAAGGTGACAGAGCTGTGCAATTCGGTTTCTATTGCCGAATGCCAGCAGCATAGAGCCCTGTATTACACTGCTGGTTTGCTTCTAAAACTAAGCAGGGTCGGGCTGGTTAGTCCCTAGATGGGAGACCAGTGCATAACCAGTTTCTGTTGAAGTTGAATGTTGTTCGAGTTAAACGTTCTGTCTGTTTTATCATTACATACTGTATGTGCCAGAGTTGGTGTAGCATTCTAAGCTCCTCACTCTGTACCACACATGTTTTTCAGCTCGGCTGCTCTCTCTGCCCTCTCTGTCTCCCCCCCTACTTGTTTGTAATCCTAGCCTTCTTACTATGCTATCATTCAAAAATAATTTGTATATTTTTAAATGTATCTATTAATACGTGTTATTCAAAGAGTTTGAATGTTTTTACTTTCTGTGTTAGCGCCCCTGCGGCCAACGGCTTAAGCACCATTTCCCACGAGTACCTGAAAGGGAGCTACGCTCTGGATCTGGAAGCGGTCAAGCAGGGGGCTAGCTCTCTACCCCACCTCAACAAAACCCTGGTGTCCTCCTGCAAACGCCTCAATGGGTGAGCACTTCAAATATACACAACATACAGTATCTCACAAAAGTGTGTACACCCCTCACATTTTAGTAAATATTTGATTATAACTTTTCATGTGACCGCACTGGAGTGTCAAGAAATGACACTTTGCTACACTGTAAAATAGTGAGTGTACAGCTCATATAACAGTGTACATTTGCTGTCCTCTCAAAACTCAACATGCAGCCATTAAGGTCTAAAACGCTGGCAACAAAAGTGAGAACACCCCTAAGTGAAAATATCCAAATTGGGCCAAAGTGTCAATATTTTGTGTGACCATCATTATTTTCCAGCACTGCCTTATCCCTCTTGGGCATGGAGTTTACCAGAGCTTCACAGGATGCCAACATAGTCCTCTTCCACTCCTCCCTGAAAACATCACAGAGCTGGTGGATGTTAGAGGCCTTGTGCTCCTCCACTTTCCGATTGAGGATGCCCCACAGATGCTCAATAGGGTTTAGGTCTGAATACGTGCTTGGCCGGTCCATTACCTTTACCCTCAGCTTCTTTAGCAAGGGAGTCGTCGTCTTGGAAGTGTGTTTGAGGTCATTATCATGTTAGAATATTTCCCTGTGGCCCAGTCTCTGAAGGAAGGGAATCACGCTCTGCTTCAGTATGTCACAGCACATGTTGGTATTCATGGTTCACTCAATGAACTGTAGCTCCCCATTGCTGGCAGCACTCATGCAGGCCCAGACCCTGACACTCCCACCACCGTGCTTGACTGTAGGCAAGACACTCTTGTCTTTGTACTGCTCACCTGGTTGCCGCCACACAGGCTTAACACCATCTGAACAAAATAAGTTAATCTTGGTCTCATCAGACCACAGGACATGGTTCCAGTAATCCATGTCCTTATGCTGCGTTCCATTTGGCTCGGAAGTGGAAGGTCGGAACTGGGAATGACGTCACACCCGAGTTAAAACAAGTTGATCGCATTCCAGTTACCGAAGTGGAAAACAAGGTTGATGCCCCCACGAAAGCCTGCGTTGTTCTCGCCCTTCTCTGAATTTCCAACCTCTGAGTGCAAATGGAACGCAGAATTAATCAGCTTGTTTTCAGCAAACTGTTTGCAATCTTTTTTGTGCATCACCTTTAGAAGAGGCTTCCTTCTGGGATGACAGCCATACAGACCAATTTGATGCAGTGTGCGGCGTATGGTCTGAGCACAGACAGGCGGACTCGCCACCCCTTCAACCTCTGCAGCAATGCTGGAAGCATTTACGTCTATTTCCCAAAGAGAACCTCTGGATATCACGCTGAGCACGTGCACTCAACTTCTTTGGTCGACCATGGAGAGGCCTGTTCTGAGTGGAACCTGTCCTCTAACCGCTGTATGGTCTTGGCCACCGTGCTGCAGCTCAGTTTTAGGGTCTTTGCAATCTGCTTATAGCCTAGGCCATCTTTATGTAGAGCAACAATTCTTTTTTTCAGATCCCCAGAGTTCTTTGCCATATTCTATATTGCTTCAATACATTAAATTCATGTCTTATTAATAGGTAGATTACTAAAGGGACATTTTCTGATGACAAGAATGAGATTAATAATTTTTAGATGATTGACAAATTGTGTTAATCGGTGTGCTAATTGGATGTCCTACGACTTTTAGTCAGCTACTTTAAGATCACTTTTCTTCACATTTGAGATGTGTAAACTTTCTTCAGTGTTATCACGTGAAAAGTTATGAAATATTTACAAAAGTGTTAGGGTTGTACTCACTTTTGTGAGAAACTGTACGTACACCTACACTGTGTGTACACACACACACACACACACACACACACACACACACACACACACACACACACACACACACACACACACACAAGAAGATCTCTCTCACTCTCTCTCTCTGTGTTTAGAGAGGTGGATAAAGTTCTGTCGGGCCTGGAGATTCTGTCTAAAGTGTTTGACCAACAGAGTGCCTTCATGGTGTCCAAGATGATCCAGCAGGTACAGTACCATGTGTCTGACTGATGTGCCTGCACACCAAGTAATTTTGTAGGGATAGACCGGGGGACGTGGACTGTTTATCTGATGGCTAAATGGAGCAGAACTATGCTCTGTTCTAAAATGCCCCTTGTGTCACACATGAACAGCTTCGGTAAGACTTGCAATTCTGTTATTTGGGTCTTTTTTTGTGTCTCTGCCGTGCTCCCAGACTGACCGGGGGGGCCTACTGATTACAAGTCTATGTAGATACAAGGCAAAGCAGTTTGCGAGGTCACTGGTTTGAGGTCAGAGGTCATGGGCAGCCTGGGTGTGGGAAGGAAAAGGAGCATCTTGTACCTAGAGGAGTCTAGATATCCATGATCTTTGAATAGTTTGGGTAATAGTGATATTTGTTAATTCAAGGTGTGTGTCTGTGTGTGTCTGTGTGTGTCTGTGTGTGTCTGTGTGTGTCTGTGTGTGTCTGTGTGTGTGTGTGTGTGTGTGTGTGTGTGTGTGTGTGTGTGTGTGTGTGTGTGTGTGTGTGTGTGTGTGTGTGTGTGTGTGTGTGTGTGTGTTTAACAGAGGTATGGTGGTGGCAAACAAAAGTTACAAATGCACACAAGATTCAGAAATGCACAGGACACGATTCAGAAATGTATTTCTGATGCACACACAAATATATCTTGATTTACAAACTGCTTGCGGTCTGTGAACGTCACTGCATTTGTGTGTGAATTTTGAGACTCCCCTGACGTGGCTCGACACACAAATGCATTTTTTTAAACAGGGAATGATCTGCAACCAATTAGATATCTCCCTTGTTTTAGCCAATCACAAGAACGCACCCTACATGGGGGATTGTTTACTTTTAAGCCAATCCCATGAACGCGTTCACACAGCGCCGGGAGCCGGGAGTGTTTAACTTAGATTAACATTACCGATGAAAGGACAACTGTTTTTTCTGCCTCTGTCAAGCATTTTCTGCTCGAATTTCAGCAATGAAAGACGTTACATTTCATTAGACATTTTTATATTTAAGTTGATTCACTAATGTACAGACTAAAAATGTGTTGCGGCAACATAAAATTTGATGGTCATATCTATTAAATTATCTCGTCAACCACTCGTTTGGAATAGGGCAGCGGTAGTGTCACTGCCTTATGGTTGGTAGGTCATCAATTCGAATCCTGTCGTCTGCATTTAAAAAAAATAATAATTATAGACATTGATGTATAGACATAAGACATATTATTTTATTTACCTTTACAAAGAGAAATTAACTGAAACCCATGTCTCTTTTACAACTTGTTTGAACATTTACATTTACAAACACTTATATTTTTTATGTAACACTACTTACAGTTATCATTCAAACATGAATATTACACAGAAATTATACACCGATCATCCATAACATTATGACCACCTGTCTAATATTGTGTAGGTCCCTCTTCAGCCGCCAAAACAGCAGCCCCATATGCAACAAACAAGCTGTGAAAGAGACATGGGTTTCAGTTGATTTCTCTCTGTAAAGGTAAATAAAATAATATGTCTTATGTCATATCAATGTCTATAATTTTTTTTTTAAACACACACGACAGGATTCGAACCGATGACCTACCGACCATAAGGCAGCGACACTACCGCTGCCCTATTCCAAACGTGATGTTAGTAAGATAATTTAATAGTTATGACCATCCAATTTTATGTTGCAGCAACACATTTTTAGTCTGTACATTAGTGAATCAACTTAAATATTAAAATGTCTAATGAAATGTAACGTCTTTCATTGCTGAAATTCGAGCAGAAAATGCTTGACAGAGGCAGAAAAAACAGTTGTCCTTTCATCGGTAATGTTAATCTAAGTTAAACACTCCCGGCTCCCGGCGCTGTGTGAACGTGTTCATGGGATTGGCTTAAAAGTAAACAATCCCCCACGTAGGGTGCGTTCTTGTGATTGGCTAAAACAAGGGAGATATCTGATTGGTTGCAGATCATTCCCTGTTTAAAAAAATGCATTTGTGTGTTGAGCCACGTCAGGGGAGTCTCAAAATTCACACACAAATGCAGTGACGTTCACAGACCGCAAGCAGTTTGTAAATCAAGATATATTTGTGTGTGCATCAGAAATAAATTTCTGAATCGTGTCCTGTGCATTTCTGAATCTTGTGTGCATTTGTAACTTTTGTTTGCCTTTCTGAATTTTGTGTGCATTTATGAATTTTGTGTGCATTTGTGAATATTGTGTGCATTTGTGAATATTCTGTGCTTTTTAAATTTTGTGTGTACATTTGTGAATTTTGTGCGCATTTGTGTATCCTGTGTGTGTATTTATGAATCATGCGTGTGCATGTATGAATCATGTGTGTGCATGTATGAATCCTGTGTGTGCATATGTGAATGTAGTGTGTGCATTTATCTTTATTGAGACTCTTTTAGCTCCATAGTCTGGGAGGCGCAGGAAGCTTAGACATGCTACACTTTTGTTTCCTCCTGAACACACACATGTTGAGACACACACACACACACTGCTTCTGGGGCACTGGGGTTCAACAGCTCTTTGTCTTCGATGCAAAACAAGTTCCTGGAGACAGCTGGGCTTGAGTCACTCTGTAAATACACACTCAGTGGGGTCACGTCTGCATAGCATTGTGTGTTTGTAAGGGAGTCTGAGAAAATGTTACCATACACAGTCAGGTCTGGAAATATTTGGACACTGACACAATTTTCATAATTTTGGCTCTGTACACCAACACAATGGGGTTCAGATGGCTCAGCGGTTAGGGAGTCGCACTAGTAGTCAAGGTTGCCGGTTCGATTCCCGGCTCTGCCAAATGTCATTGTGTCATTGGGCAAGGTACTTCACCTTCAAATTGCTCCACAGAAAATGTCCCTGTACTTACAGTACTGTAAGTCGCTCTGTATAAGAGCATCTGACAAATGACTAAAATGTGAATCTATAACAATATAATTTAAATTAAACAGCAGAGATGAAATTGAAATGCAGACTTTCAGCTTTAATTCAAGGGGTGGAACAAAATATTGTATGAAACATTTAGGAATTGTGACCATTTTCATACAGTCCCTTATTTCAGGGACTCGAATGTAATTGGACAAATTTACACAATCATAAATAAAATGTTCATTTTTAATACTTTGTCGAGACTCATTTGCAGGGAGGCTCGTCACGATAACAAATTTTGCTGGACGGTAAATTGTCCCAGAAAAATTTGCGATAAACGATAATATTGTCGTTCAGAGACCATTTTCATCTAATATAATGATAATGGCATAATAATGCAGGTACACCTTTTCAAAGATAAATACACTTTTATTACTAAAGAATATTTAACACTGGAACTGAAAAACATTTTAAATAGTCACAATAAATGAACAAAACTACCAAAAACAATAAATAAAATGGACTCTCATTCTCTGTTAACAAAAAATGCACTTGAATAAAAACCAAACACAATCAAAACCAATTAATTAAATGTAAATTAAAAACCACACACAACCAAAACAATAGTCTCTTTGTTAGAGAGAGAGAGACAAGGAAAACAAACAAGCATGCAAATGGAAATTATTCAGTGCACGATTTTACACGGAGAATACACTGTATAAAATAAATACAACTTCAATGCAAATTAATTAATGTTATGCGGAACTACTGTTTGATACGCCGGTTGTTTAGAGACACCTAATCTGTATCCCCGCCTTAGCTCTGAAGCAAAGTAGCCGAGCTCTGCCTATGCATTTTTTTGTGAGGTCGACGGTCCAGTGAGTCAGAGATAGCAGGACTAAGGACGAGTATGGCGTGTATGGCGACCCATAATAGTTAGAGGACCCGCCGTCCTCTTTAAGATCGCAAGTTTGGGTGAACTTCAGTTTCCCAGTCAGTTACAGTAGTACAGGTGAGAGTGGTGCATATGACAAGGTTTGTGTGTGAGCGTTGCTCGGCATTTGTTGGGTATGTGAGTGGAAATGCATCTACTGTAACATGTTAACAGATATTTGACAACATCACCCATATGTGCTACCTCAGGGGAGAGACTATGACACTAGGTGTTACAGCCTGCGTTCAGCATTTTTGTTTTGCTATTCTCTCCATTGTTCCGAATTAATACCGAACCGTTTGAACTTTTCCACCCCGACCAAACGCTGGGTTTTCTTTTTGATGCCTTGCCAGGCCTTTACTACATCTGTCTTCTGTTGTTGTTTGTTTGTGGGTCTTTCTGCCTTTTTGTCGTCAGCAAGTGAAATGCTCGATCGGGTTGAAATCACGTGACTGACTCGGCCATTGCAGAATGTTCCACTTCATTGCCTTAAAAAACCGGTATGGATTTTTTCTTACCGTGGTTGAAAAGCAAGAAAATCCTGCGGTAGTGCAGTATACCACTTTAAACCCCCCCGCGCACACACACACAGACTTTCGCGCACACACCAAAGGCTAAGGCAATTGAACATAATAAGGAAAATGTTCATAAATAAATGGAAAATGAAATATAGACTAGGCTATGTATGGTTTTACATCCCAACCTTCATATTTTTTGCTAGACAAAAAGCATGTTGATTTGTCAGGTTTAAGGGAGGCCTTGATAGATGTAACGACGTGACCTGTAGCACTGAACACCCGTTCTGAGGCAATGATTGTAGTGCCAATGGTCAAATATTTTTGAGCTACTTTTGAACGCAGAGGGAATCTGACATGATAAGTCACGTTCTGCTCTTCTACTTCCATCATATTACGCTGGAGTCTTCGTCCTCTGTTTCTCTGTTAAATACTCCAGCTAAGTCTTTAAACGCCGCCATTCAAACTCTGTTATGAGGACATGTCAACACAACACTCTTTTTTAAAAATTGTATTGGATGTCGTTTTCAGCCCCGTAACGTGAACAAACAGTAAGCAGCAGTTGGAACCCAGCACTACTTGGGCTGAAAACAACCAGATCATCCGAATACATAAGATGATTTACACACTTATCTCCAATCATACACCCAGTTTTACCCATACTTATTCAACTGTGAAATATTGTTGTATGTGGCGCTACGTTAAAGTCTAGTTACGATGCTATACAGACCGTTGCCATGCTTGCGCCACTCCCTTACCCCTTCTACCAGTTTCTATTACCAGTTTCTATGACCACTTGGCCAGTGCAAATGCAAATAGCAAACCGGTTTTGGGGGAGAGTAGTTAGTAGAACTGTTTAGAAGTGGACTGTTCCTATAATTACGTTCTTGTAAGTACTTGGTCGGAAAGTGGCTTATTATACCAGCAACACGAACTCGGATTATCCTTTTCAAAATAATAGCGTTCATAATTCATTACAATAATCATAATCAATCATTCATTGCATAGATAGGTAGTCGGTCCATGTTCATGTGTTGGTAAAATTAGTCAATAGAGATTGCTAATGTGTGGCATGTGTAGATAAATAAATAAATAGCCTAACATTGGACTTCATTCATTTGAGTTCAACGTTTATTAAACCCTGCTAGGTCGATTGACGCTCTAGAGCGTCAAACGCGATTATCTCACAAACCTGTACATGCTAGCAACTAAAGATTGGTACCGTTGGAAAGGGGAGAATTAGACGCAAATAATGAGTGGTGGCACATCTCTGTGTGTTACTCACAGCCGGAGATATCGCGCCTCAAAGCCGACGATGGTCTTTATTTTTGACAAAAAATATCACAGACAGGAAGTAGGAGGTGAAAATGACAAAATAACACATTTTTCAATAACATAGAACATCATCCTGCATAAAACAACAATTTTTGGAGTTGGAATTAAGCTGGGTTTTAAAAACGTATAGAAATCTAGTTAGAAATGAGTGTATCATTTTGATGTTGACTTGATTGTATTGCCCCCAAACATTGCACACTGGTCCAGGACCCCTGGGGGCTTGACAATAAGCAATAAAATGCCTTATGCACTATAGATAACATGCTTTTACATGTAAAAAACAACAAAAAATACATACGTTCTTTAGATTTTTGGGATAAATATTGAATAAAACATAAAATTCAATGACCCAGGATGATGGATTTCATTAATCCTTGTTTTAGCCATGGGTCTTCTGAATCCAAACCATAAGGCACTTCACTGTAGGTCAAACTATGACCTTTCTAGAGGCCAAAAAGTCAACTGTGTGCCAAGCGGACCTAAGACCCCTTAGACCTTTAAGGGTTATTAATACAGGAGTAGAGAAACAACAGTAATTACAATCCACCTTATATCACCCTGTTGCTATACTGATGGTATGATTTTGTTGTGGGCTCTTCTAAGTGGTTTGGTATCTTTTGGTATTTAAATAACATTTGACTTTACAACAAGCAGCAACCGATGTATAACATGATCAAAAACACCCATCGCGATATGCGCTCAGCAGTAGCATAATCCTAATGCGTTCTTTTGGAAAACATGTTTCTTTTTGGCTGTTTATTAACATAAATGTTGTGATATATATTAAAGGAAAAAGTGATTTTTTTGTGACCTAAATAATAGTGCTGATGATTTTTAGAGACCCTCACAGGTGTATGATTTTACAGCTTTCATGTGAGCTCCCAAGTAATTCGAACCTTGACTAGCACTTAATATCATGCAGTTGTATATATGGGTGCTGGAAGTTGGGCAATAGCCAACATGTTGACGTCCTGCCGGCCCTTGACCAGTCGCTGTGCTCCTAAGGATCCAGTCCTTTCATTCCCTTTATTTTCTCGTCATATCTCTTTTTTGCATTAGGATTTAGTTTTATGGTCCGAAAATGTTAGTTTTACCCCGCTACATTTTGTAGGATTCTGTTTTTCATGCTAAGTTTTCATTATTTTCATGCCAGAACACTAGCCTGCTATGCCAGCCCATATAAACTCAATATGGTCTGGCCAAACATACCCCTAATTCTTTGCGTTTTGATGACGTTGCCGCTTGGCCACATGTCTTAGCAATCTCTATTGTTGGATAAAACAGACTCTAGTCTAGTGAAAGTAATCATGTCACATGAGACACTGACAATATATTCAATCAAATTGTGTGTACAACATATTTATTACTGTTTTAATAAAAAGTTACTAAAACATGTTAAATTATTTTTGCTATCACACACTCTTATTGTTTCTTTACACACAATAGAGTTGCATTTGGTTACAATTCACTAGCTTTATAGTGAATTAACAATGATTATTATAATGCATTAAAACAATCGCTATTATTTAGAAAAACAATAATCAAGAGTCCACGTTGCTAGCATAGTCGTGTTGCCAGGCGAACGGTGCGTGTATAGCTATGCAGGTTCTGAGCATGTGCAATTAAAAACGTATGTCCTGCTTTTGGGTCTTTCTCATGCGTCTGTATTTTCTTCTTTAGTAAAATGTGTAACCTCAACTTTGCTCATCTTTTGATGTCAACAACGTGCACACGTGCAGGCCAAAGTTTTTTTTTGCGGTGATGACGGTGACTAGCTCAGACCCGCGGTAGGCGTCATGTGACCGGGGTAATGCGGTTACCGTCCCAGCCCTAGCCAGAAGCTGTGAGGTGTGTCAAGGTGTTGTTGGGCATATTGTAACAAGGCTTTTTTGTGGCACAGGCGCAGTAAAGGCTTCTGGCAACTCAACAATGTTAACTTATTTTGCCATTTTGAACTGTGTGTGACCTTGTGTGTCTGTAACAAGGCCAAAATTCAAGGGTATGTAAACTTTTGATCGGGGCCATTTGGGTGATTTCTGTTATCAGTATGTTTTAATGGCTTCATATGAGCACAATCCTTACGTAACAGTCAGATTTTTTGCATGTCATATTGTCAATATAAATGTTGAAATTTCACAATTTCTACCAGGGTAGGTAAACGTATGAGCACAAATGTAGGGACGGTTCCCAAAATCTGGTGCCTACTAGGTCCCGACCTGAATGTTGTTGGAATCGTTTTACTATCCAATAGCTTTTAAATAAGTGGTTCCAAATTTTGATTCCAAGGCACTGCTCTGGTATGGATCTAATAATTTCCCATTGAAGTCCGCCAAGCCTGATTTCAAGCAATAGCAAAAACATTTATATTTTTTATAATACCTTGCATAAATGTCCCTTCCAGATGCCCTGGATAATTTATATTCCTGTCGTAATAACCAGTCAACTCCAATACACTTAAGTCACTTAATAATTGAATGCTCTCTATGGGTAGCTGTGCAACTATTTACGTGTCTGATAGTGAACATTAGTATGCTAATAGCATAACTATTCCAAAATAATATATATTTTTAAGTTGTATTCATTAGTTTGGTAACAATGACATCCACATATGTTGTAATAAACACTTCAAACAACATTCTTAGCAAATGACAGAATAGTTATGGCATATATTTAAAGATTATAAACCAGATTCAGCTAGGTCATCTTATGATGTACGTGCATGCGTGCGTGCGTGTTTGGGGGTGCGCATGCAGGAGAATGTTGTAACTGTTTCTTTTTTTGTGTAGTCTGTGCATCAGGGTGGAGATCAGGAGTTGGAGAATCTTGTCACAAAGCTGGCTATCCTCAAAGACCTGCTGTCATCTATAGAAAAGAAGGTAATACACACTATGGTTGTCACCAGAACCCATGCTTCCATTGCAATTCATTAATACATTTAAACGGTTTTGAAGTATCAATTGTACCAGAGAATAATTGCACAACCCAGAGAAAATGCTGTCATAGTGTATACCTGTGCAGGACAGGAGTGATGAGGAGGGGGAAATTATTTTTAACCAACAACTGTAAAAATGTGTTTCTTGCTTTCTCACCGCTCTGCTTAGCTTCATTAACTGTATAGCAGTGGAGCATTCACAGTATGCTACTTTCCTAATATGAATTCAACATATTATGCCTTCATGTTCATTGCTTATCTTGCCACACAAAGCAGAATTAGTTTATGTAGATGCGTAGATTTAGAATGTGTAGATGTGAAAATGAATAATGAATGTCATACTTAACGCATGGTTTCTAGCATGCATGTTAGTGGACAGTTATCGCTAAAGATTCTAGTTAGCGTTGAGGGGCTTACTGCATGGTATATATAAAAATGAATAATAATTATTATGTACCAAAACAATTCGGTAACACTTTATTTAACGCCCATATGCATAATTCATTATAAAGCATTATACATGTACTCATAATGTATTAATAATGCATTATAAGCATAGTTATAGACACTCATGAATACTCATAATCCTCTATACAAACATTCATAATGTATTATAAGTATAATCATAATCACTTATAATGTACAGCAACATAGTGCTTTATACAGCGTTACAATGATCCTCTACGTGAATCATTGCAGCAATTTATCATTATGGCGATCGAAAAGTTATGAATACGGGCAGGCTTCTATGTAGGTGCAAGCCATTGTTTCCACAACCGATTGGAAGATGATTTGCGCAAAATGACAGCAAGAGGGAAAATTCAAGCTATGCATTTTTCATAAACAGATACGTTTTGTCAAAAACGTTTTTTGTGTTAATCATACGAAAATCACCCCATGTATTATATCTGCCATAGGCATTTCATCACTTTACCTAAAGCAACCAAAGATCACTTTATAGTGTCTTTATAAGTGTGCTACAACACATCATAAGTGCAGTAATGATAAGTTGCTGCAATAATTCACGCAGAGGATCATTGTAACGCTGTATAAAGCACTATGTTGTTGTACATTATAAGTGATTATGATTATACTTATAATGCATTATGAATGTTTGTAGAGAGGGTTATGAGTATTCATGAGTGTCTATACCTATGCTTATAATGCATTATTACTACATTATGAGTACATATATAATGCATTATGCATATGGGCATTAAATAAAGTGTTACCAAAAATTCTATATAGGTCAAACAATAAAAGTAGATGTACAGCTGTTAGTGTGTTTAGTTAACCTCGTCCATGTGATGGGTAATGTGCCATGAGGCAGCAGCTTGTGGGTACTAGCCCAGCACTTGTGTTCTTCTGTCTGCACACTGAAGCTCAGGCTACACATGGTGGGGGTGGAGGGGTGGAGAGAAGTATCTGTGACTTCAGAGCCAGGAAGTGACCAACGCTGACTTGTTCTTAATGTCAGGTTTCACACGTATGAACAAACGTTTACATACGATAATGTTTGCACTTACTTCTGCGAGTCAATATGGAAAAGATCACCTGTGACTGAACTGTGTTGTAAACATCTCTCCTTCTACATCCAATTCCCTTTCTCCAGGCTCTGAAGGCTGTACAGGACATGAGCCTGTCAACACTGTCCTCACCTCCTCCCTTGACACGCCACAGCAAAACCATCCCTGTACAGGCCTTCGAGGTACACACGCATGCACAGACACGCGCACACACACATGCACACGCGCGCACACACACGCGCGCACACACACACTTGGAAGTGGGTGAGTGTATTTTGCATTGACCAGGTGGATGAATTTGCACATTAACCATCCCAACAGACCACCCACCCTGGGCACTGGGGTTGCATTTCCAGGGCCGATACATGGACAGTTTCTCTTCCAGGGAGCTATTTGTTTGACATCCCAGGGATAAGTGAATAACTGGAGCTAGATAGCTGGTCTGAGTGTTGAGAGGCCTTAAGTCTGTGCTCAGAAATGCTGTGAACTGCTGAATGGGTGTGAAGAGAGGGAACCAGGAAGTGAATGCCCCATCACATGCTCTAGAGACGTGTGAACAGCCCCAGGGGCTTGGCGGATTTCCTTTTAGCAATATACATTTTATATCAGGAATTAGAGAGGGTGTCTTGATGAGCTGAATTGAAATGGTTTCTTTATAATCTTGTCAGTTGCGATCCTAACTCGTCAGTTTATCATGGACAATGACCCAAAATAGTTATTTTGAGAAGATTGCGCTCGTTTGTTATAGCTCAGATAAAGCTGAACATCGACAGAGGAACTCGCGTTAGTTGTGTTCGATAGCATCAATGTAGTGATGATGTAATGATAGAAAGCTCCATGCGAGATGCAAATTGTCCCGTGCCGCCCGGGGAGTAGGGATGCCTTTTCAACAGGGACTTCCTGGTCTCGTTCGTTTTAGTGACTCCATCAAGCAGCTTGAGCTTCTGAATAGGATGTCAGGTGACTGAGCGTCTCCCCCCTCACATTTACCAAATGAGTTCCTGGTTGGTGGGGGGGTTGAGTATGAAGGACGTCCACCTCAGGCAGCACTGAGGCCCTTTTGAGCTTGAGCCCTGGGCGATGACCGTCAGTCTGCCTCAGTTATCTATCAGCTGGTTGTGATGACTGTTTTTTACACTTTTCAAAGTCATCACTGGAACCTGTAATGAAGGTTTGTCTTGACTTCATTAAATACCCCTAGATGACATTATTTATTGTATTTGTTTAAAAACTCTTAATTCATACGTAAACTTCAGAGTTGCGTTGGAGAACGGAAACCTCCGATTCCAAACCCTTCCTCTCCCCCGGTCTCCACTAGGTTTTACGTCTTCACAGTGCTGCAACCAAGAACAAAATCGTGTACATCTTGAAGTTCTCGTGCCGCCCTGGCAATTTCATTGGTGACCTACTTGTGATGAAGGAATGGAAGTGTCAGTGGTGGGGTTGTGTGGTATTTTGCTTTGATTTTTTATCTTTGTATTCGTTTATCTTTTGCATTGCAGCGCTCATTTAAAATAGAGATGTAGGTCTCAGATTGTTCCAACCTAACGTCTTAATATAGAAATATCGCAATAGTTAGTCGTCTGTCTGCCAGTTTGTATTAAGGAGGCTACAGACACTCAGCCTGTCAAGCTTGTTCCGTTTTCCTTTATTAAATTAGACAACTACTGTGGTAACTTTATCTTTCACAATGAACATGTTTTAATAAATGAGTTACTGCCTTGTTCTGCAGTCAGTGGAGAATTGTGATGGCTTTGTACACCAACTCACATCTATGTCACAAGGTGATAAGTTTCTTACTGGTTAATGACAACTACGTTTGACTCATTGTTCCATTTTTTCTTGCATTTTGGTGTCTGGAACTGAGATTAGTAATTCAGTTACATGGTTTCCCATGTGGTTCATATATTGGTTTACACTGACTGATGGGAGATATCCAATGGTTTCACATCCACAGGAGACTAACTTTGTTTTTTAATTTTTTCTTTCATTTGCCACTTCCTGTTTACAGGGGAAGTCTTGTGTTGCTGTGCTGTGTGATTTAGAGGGAGGGGGCTAGGGGGAAAACTACCATATGCGCTTCACAGCCAGAACAAGGACTTTATCAAAATATGTACTAAGCTCTATGACATTTTTATCATCATTTTGAAACAAAGAGATGAGACATGTTTTACTGAGATTGTTATGGACTTCTTCGAAGGCAACATGTTTGTGAACTTGTGGCGCTTAGCTTGAACCAACCGAGTCCCCCTGGTGGTGAAATTGCCTTATTACAGCTGAACATACTGCAATTGGCTTTCTATGTAAATGTAGTGTCTGTCTGGTTGTGTAACCCCTTTGTCTTTCTGTCTGTTAATCTGTCTTGTGTAACACATTTCCGGTCTGTCAGCCTAGTTCTGTGGGTGTCTGTTGGTGACCTCTGTCTGTCTGTCCAGGTGAAGTTGGATGTGTCTCTGGCAGATCTGACTAAGATTGGTAAGAGTCAGAAGCACAGTCTGTCAGTGGATGTGGAGGGAGGGAAGCTAGTGGTGATGAAGAGGATGAAGGACAACCAGGAGGACTTTAACACGTTCACTCATGACAAGAGTGAGGAGAACATGCGTGCAAACTTAAACACACACACACAAGTACATTTCAGCTGTGAGTACACAAACCTTCTCTCACACACTGGATTTTTCCATTGTGTTGTTCTGTCACCAGTTCGTCAGCTGATAAAGTCTCAGCGCGTCCAGAACAAGCTGGGCATCGTGTTTGAGAAGGAGAAAGACAAGAGCCAACGGAAAGACTTCATCTTCACCAGCGCTAAGGTACACACACACACACACACACACACACACACACACACACACACACACAATCACACTTCTGCCCAGAATGGGGACGTGTTTGAAATCCAAATAGCATTTAGTTCACAGTCACACTACAAACTCACAAGAAAGTTTGAATCTCACATTCAGCGCGCTTTACATGAAAAAAAATTATTACAATGTCTGTGTGCTTATAGAAACGGGAGGCATTTTGTCAGCTGTTGCAACTGATGAAGAACAAACATTCCAACCAGGATGAGCCGGACATGATTTCAATCTTCATAGGGACCTGGAACATGGGTGAGCAGTACATGCTGTCACACACACTACGTAGGGACCTGGAACATGGGTGAGCAGTACACGCTGTCACGCACACTACATAGGGACCTGGAACATTTGTTAGCAGTACACGCTGTCACAGACACTATATATGGACCTGGAACATTTGTGAGCAGTAAATGATCATTAAGGAAATGTGAGAGAACTGCTCAACTCCTGATCAAAAAAGAATATAAAATATCTTTGGGTGCTCGTTTCAATCATACATCTGTAAATCAAAGCAAAAAACAGCATTCACAACTGAGATTAATGTCCTTCAATTATTCTTAATTTTAGTTACCAGGAAACACCCTAATTGGTCCCCACAATTATAGGCTATAAACATTATAAACCATACTTTTAAATTGTCAATTATACTTGTTGCTCACAGGAAAACATCCAAATTGAAGTTCTTTGTTTAAGCCTTTTGGACTCTGTGTCTAATGTGTGAATTCCTCTTCAAATTTTCCCATGAACAGGTTTGCATAATTTGGTGCGAACGGGTACCCTTATTGCCATACCTTGAACCTGTACATAGTAATCCTTCTCAAACCTGAAATAATATTTTCGTTAAAAAAAATTGAGGACGTAAAGGATGTTTCTGTAACATAAAATCATATTCGTCCTTTGTGATATTCTGATCATACAGAGCTTCGTCTAATGCGATTTTTATTTCAACTGAGTACCGTGCAGTAGGGACGCAATTTTAAGGATTCTAGATGTCCGTTTTGGCTAATTGTCTCATGATCTCCCTCTTATATGAATCAAAATTCTGGAGAACAATAGCTCCTCTTTTGTCAGCTGGTTTTATCACCACCGTTGTGTCTTTAGATAGAGTTCTTATCGCTCTCCGTTCATTTCGAGATAAATTAGAATGACATTTCTGACTTGATGGAGGGTTCAAAGTACTTTTAGCTTTAAAGGTGCTATACGTAATACATGTAGCTACTGTAATGAATCAAAAAATGATGCCAATGCCTCATCAGATATTAAGGAAACATGTTAAGCTGAAATACTATATTTTCTGAAAACAATGCTAATGTCAGTATTTTTTCTTTTGGAAAAGTATGTTCCTTGACGGAATTTGTTTATGTTTTGGCCTGTGTGTTGTTATCAACTGCCCATTTTGACAGCACGAATGGATTGCCAGGCATACCTGTAAAAAGGCAAACCTAGCGCGCTACAGCCATGGAAGCAGCAAACAAACGAACGAGATCATAGAGATTCTACACAACGTAAAAAAACTCTGCATGTTTCTAAACGGTTCCGTGACCATAGACGTAGTAAAACACGGTTCGCTTGTCATGATTGCGCTGATCTTGTTCGTCACGTTAGTTTCGATTCTGGGGAGGAGGGGGCGGAGGGATACAACTCAGGTATTTTGAATTTGAACTGTAGTACCCATTTTTTAATGCTGGCTGTCCGTTTTACATATAGCTAGCACCTTTAAAGAGTGTGGTATAGGTCCCGGACACCCCAGGTGTAGCTGATCTCAATGATGAGGAAACGAGTTGAACAGACCTTCTTTCAAAGAACGCCTTCAGCCGAACAGGCCTGAACAATTTAAAAAGTTCAACTTTAGTGGTAAATGGGTCTGCTGCTTTCGAAGGTACAAAGGATAGGCCTTTAGATAACACTGACCTTACGTCTGCATCCAAATCTCTACTGGAGAGGTTGATCACGTTGGAGGTCTCGGGGTTCTCCATGTTCCTCCGGTTGCGCCTCCGGCCTCCTGCGTGTTGGTCTCTTCCTGCAGCGTATCGTAGACAGATCTGGTTCTTTCTTGTCCCTAAAAAACGAAGATTCTTGCTCTTGTTAGTTCTCTCGCTCCCAGACTCATCAGTGGATGGATTGCTAGATGATGTCCCTCTGTACTGAAAACTGCACGTCCCACCTGTCATCCAAGGGTAGACACATTCGTACTTATAATCTTATGTGTCACGGCGGTATTTTCATAGTTTCATCTCGGAAATTTCTTTTTCATAAGAATCTATTACCTACGAACATTGGTCATCTATTGCGCAGTAAAAGTCCCTTCCTTTTCAATCTGTGACTTTTTTCCGCGTTATGGTGAGTTCCTCTGTAGTGTATTCAATAATCAGCAACATCAGGTCCAGTGAAAACTTATTCAAAACTTCACACCATTCTTTACAGAATGTCACTTTATTTCTACCCAATATGGGTTTCTCATTGATTCTCAGTCCTCGTGGTATCCATTTATTTCTCCAGTATTGGGACAAAGTAGATTCATGCAGTACATTCCTGGTTTCTTTCTTCCTTAGGTTTGTGAGACGGTTTGTGAAGATGGCCCAAGGGTGTCAAACAATTGTTGAGATGCACTTTCCGGAAAAAGAATCCTTTCCGAATCACTATCCGAAAAGGTTAAAATGGAGGCCTTGCCTCAGTGAGCTTGTCTATTTCTTCATAAGAAATACTGCGTTAGATGAGGAGCAGAATTCCAGGGAAATGTTCATTAAGGAAATGTGAGAGAACTGCTCAACTCCTGATCAAAAAACAATATAAAATATCTTTGGGTGCTCGTTTCAATCATAAATCTAAGCAGTACATGTTGTCACACACACTACCTGCTGTCAATCCACATAAAAATTTTCATATGCACTTCATTCCATTATGCTTAGCATAGACATCTCACCTTTTAATTGAAGCAAGACATTTGGAAAAATATGAAAGCCATTTGTTTTGTGCAGTAAGGCAACTGCAAGTGTGTTTGTGCGAAGGTTCCGTGCCCTCCCCCAAACTGGTGGGCTCCTGGGTGTTGTGTCGGGGGCTGGGGAAGACGCTGGATGAGATGACCGTGACGATCCCTCACGACCTGTACGTGTTTGGAACGCAAGAGAATTCTGTGGGTGACCGCGAGTGGGTGGACTCCCTCCGCACCGCGCTGAAAGAACACACAGAGATGGATTACAAACCGGTAAGAGGGACGGACAGTTACTTGATTAGAATGCAGTGGCTATACGGTAACAATACAAGAATTCTGTGCTTCAGTTTTGAGCACGGTGGTAGACTAGTGACCCACATCCCTTCCACTGAAAAGGACATAATGCAAATGAAGATGACTCTTAATTTTTAAAGATATGTTTATGAATATGGTAATTACCACAATCATCCAAAGGTCCCATACAAGGGGAGTGATTATGGTCACAATGTGTGATGTATGTGTACTGGGCAAGAGGACATGGTCACAAACCCATTGAAAAAGGATAAGCCTTTGTGTTTTTCTGCTTTGCAGTAAAGTCGCAACAAACGTACACATTAATTATTTGAACACACGACAGCATTACTAAAGGTTCGTCTGAAATGCCTCTTTGAAGGCTACCACTATAAGATTGTTAAATCGTACCATGTTGGCAATAAAACTAAAAGAAAAATCTGCCACAGATAGTTTATCTATTTTTATATATTCCAAAAACAACAACTTGTGTAAATGTGTAATTGTAGAGATTTATTCCTATTTATTATTAACCTTTATACAGGGAAAGCGAGCTGAGACCAGTCTTTGTTGTGCCCTGTGATAATATAAACCTTGCATAGTATAATTATACAAAAAAAACAGAGAAACATTCACAGTTAATGCTATAAAGGCACTAAAACCTCTAGAGTAGCTTAAGTTTACTCTGTCAGTCATTACATGAGTTTGACTCATGGTATTGAAATGCACTTTTACCTAACTCAGAGTGAACCCTTTTAGTATCTCCAGTACCAACAAGTCCTGTGAACGAGTCTGATATATATTAGTTGACTACTGTATTTGTTATTTAGATAGCTAGGACGTTTCTGTAATACAGCCTTATAAACTAACATCAACCAATGTCTGGACCTTCTAAAACTCAAGGAGTCCCAGCCAACTGAAGTGATTAACCGACAATGGTGTGTGATACTTTGAACTCATAGTAAAACGCAACGCTGCATGATAAACTGTGACCCATGCGTATAGTACATCATCATTATCAAGAACTGACATAAAAGTGGACTGTAAAATTTCCTTGCTATGCTGTACAGAAAGACATGTTTTATTTCTATAAAAAAGCCCATTCTTCATTTCATCTTCCTCACAAGCTCAATATGTGTATAAAGCGAGATTATCGCCTATTCCCATGTATTTATAGGTAGGGACCTATTCTAAAACAGCCGTCAAGAGTAGGAATGTTAAGATCATTCAAACTGAGACATTTGTATCTAGAAAAATCATATGACTGTTTTTAAACTGTCATTAAACACAAGCCTGAGGTCTACAAGTGCATTTTGGAGCAATTGAAAGTCAGTGTGCAGGAGTGTAAATACTTGAGCAAGAGATGGGGCTACTGCATAAAGTACTGTGTAAACAGCATATACGCTAAGGGAAATGTACACAGATTTACAGGTATCATTTATGTACAGTGAACATTAAAGGACCCATTCATCTATGAATAGTAACAAAATTAGATTTAACACCATCAGAAATAATAGCCAGTGATCTTTAGACTCTAAATATCAGGGAAATATTTCTGAATATAAGTGGTGACCTAATAAACCATTACTGAATACTTTTTGCCAACAATAGTGAAACAATCCCACAATGTCTATGTGAGGGCAGCGTTACTGTTGAAGCATCATCCAGACAGTTGTTTTGGTCAAAGTTCCATACATGAGATATTTTTTCTTTTTACATTGCGTGAAAAAAAGACAATGAGGACCTAAATTAAGATGGAATATGCGTAAAGTAAGCAAAGTTATCTGCCAGTGCACTGAGATAATTGAATTTGATAAAATTTGATAAAAATTTGATAAAAATAAGAACATTCATAAGTACATGGGGTAACATACGTTTTTCTCTTTTCTCCCGGGTACTAGATAGCGGTCCAGACTCTGTGGAATATCAAGATAGCGGTGCTGGTAAAACCAGAACATGAAAACCGTATCAGTCATGTGGGAGTGTCAAGTGTTAAAACTGGCATCGCCAACACATTAGGTAAGAATTTTACACATGTACATATGTACACAATTTTACAAACAATTTACAACCTTACTTACAATATGTTTCTGTTTCTTGGTGCTAGGTAACAAAGGGGCCGTGGGCGTGTCCTTCATGTTCAACGGAACTTCCTTCGGCTTTGTTAACTGTCACTTGACCTCAGGCAACGAAAAGATCGGCAGGTACCACAAAAATCACTATTTTGTTATTTGCATTGAAATGACACAGCACAATGTTCCTATCACTATGTAAAGACAGGATGCCATATTGGCAACACCCTCCACCTTTAACCTTTTCCTGTCCCCTGAAATCTGACCCTTGCAGGAGGAACCAGAACTACCTGGATATCCTGCGTCAGCTCTCTCTGGGCGATAAACAGCTGAGCTCGTTTGATATTTCCCTACGCTTCACACACCTCTTCTGGCTGGGAGACCTGAACTACAGGCTGGACATGGATATACAGGTAAGCACACATGGATAGACAAAAACAGACATCCACAGCTGCATCCCCCACTCACTATGTCCCTCTGGCACATCCAGGAGATTCTCAACTACATCAACAGGAAGGAGTTTGATCCGCTCCTCAAAGTGGACCAGCTAAACCTGGAGAGAGAGAAGAACAAGGTGTTCCTGCGCTTCGGTTAGTTACACACAGACACACACAGACACACACAGACACACACAGACACACACAGACACACACAGACACACACAGACACACACAACACCTTTGCATCCTGAGCAATGCATTCTGCTGAGATCCGTAATAGACCACATCAATGGCTTTTGTGGTAATATGTTTGGTTCCCCTTTTTTTAGCCGAGGAAGAAATATCGTACCCACCCACTTACCGCTATGAACGAGGCTCCAGGGACACGTACGTCTGGCAGAAACAGAAGGCCACAGGGGTACGTTCATACCCCATACACACACACACACACACACACACACACACACACGACTGAAACGTCTGTTCCCTCAGATACCCTTTGAACTGTTTTCTCTATTTTCTCTGTTAGATGAGGACTAATGTCCCTTCTTGGTGTGACAGGATCCTGTGGAAGTCGTACCCAGAGACTCACATTGTCTGTAACTCTTATGGTAAGACCCGGGCTGTCTGTTCGAGGCTACGACATGTTGTTAATACTTTGTTTCATCTTAGCCACCTCCCACAGGCTTAGGGGTGGTGGTGGACGACTGTCTTTCATAATAAAGTGACTTCTTGTAGCAGGTTGCAAGCAAAATTGTAGTTGTTTACGTTCTCCTCCTGCACCTCATTGACAGATAAAACATGGTTGACATTTTAATCATTGTGATGAGGCAAGGTAATAACTGCAAACTGAACATTGGGTAAAAAAACTTTCTTTTATTGAAGAAATGTGCAGCTTCCTCTTTTTAACTCACCAGGGAGGTCATGGTGAGGCCACAAATCACTGAACCTTTAATATTTTTATGAGCCTGTCCACTTTTATAATAATAATTTTTGTATTATTTGTGTTCACCTCACACAAGCTATAAAATGCATTTAGCAGAAAATCCCATTGATTTGGCTTCACATTGTAGTTAACACAATTCCCTGTTTCTTCCAGGATGTACCGATGACATTGTGACTAGTGACCACTCCCCAGTGTTTGCTACATTTGAGGTGGGGGTCACCTCGCAGTTCGTTTCCAAGAAAGGTACGTTCACTGTTTGTGACAGCCGGTGTTTTAATATCATCACTGTAAACTGTGTTTTAATACAATCACTGCAAAATTATGTTTCAATATCATCACTGTAAAGTGTTTAAATATAATTTCTAGAAAAAGTGTTTTAATATTGTCATTGGAAATGGTGATTTAATATCATTGTTGTAAACGTTGAATAAATTTAAATTTGAATAAAATTTAAGCTAAAAGACTTCAAATCACATGCGCCAATATTATATTCACAATAGAACATAGATAACCAAACAAATGTTTAAACTGTGACATTTTACAGTTTTATTCACAAAATGAGCTCATTTCAAATTTGATTCCTGCTACAGGTCTCAAAATAGTTAACACTGGGGCATGTTTACGATGGTGTAACCTCACCTCTTCTTTTCAAAACAGTTTGAAGACTCCTTGGCATCGAGGTTATGAATGTCTGGAGTTTTGGTGATAAAATTTGGTCCCATTCTTGTCTTGTATATGTTTCCAGTTTCTGAAGAGTTTGTGGTCGTCTTTTACATATTTTTTGTTTAATGATGCGCTAAATGTTCGCTACAGGTGAAAGATGTGGACTGCAGGAAGGCCAATTCAGCATTCGGACCCTTCTACGACGATTCTGTTGTAATAGCTGCAGTATGTGTTTTTGCAATGTCCTGCTGAAATACACAAGGCCTTCCCTGAAATAGACATAATCTATAGGGGAGCATATGTTGCTCTAAAACCTTTAAATACCTTTCAGCATTCATAGTGCCTATGAAAAACATGCAAGCTTCCCATACCATAGGCCATTGTAAATGAGCCTTGGCCCACAGGACACAACGGCGCTTCTGGACCATGTTCATATATGGATTCCTTTTTGCATGATAGAGCTTCAGTTTGCATCTACAGATGGCACGATGGATTATGTTTACCGACAGTGGTTTCTGGAAGTATTTCCTGGGCCCATTTAGTAATGTCATTGACACAATCATGCCGATGAGTGATGCCGTGTTGTCTGTGGGTCCGAAGACCACTGGCATCCATTAAGCACAGTGATTTATCCAGTTTCTCTGAATCTTTTGATGATGTTATGCACTGTAGATGATAAAATATACAAAGCCTTTGCAATTTGACGTTGAGGAATATTCCACAATATTTTTAGGCACCCTTTCACAGATTGGAGAGGCTCTGCCCATCTTCTGAGAGACTCTGCCTCTCTAAGACAACGCTTTTACCTTTTTATAGCTAATCATGTTACAGACCTGATATTAATTAACTTAATTAGTTACTAGATGTTCTCCAAGCTGAATCTTTTTACACATTTCTAGCTTTTTCAGCCATTTGTTGCCCCCGTGCCAACTTTTGAGACCTGTAGCAGGCATCAACTTTGAAATTAGCTCATTTAGTGGATAAAAGTGTAAAATGTCTCCATAAATTTTATTCAAATTTTAAAAATATCAGAACTTTTCTTGAATACGGGTTGTATCATCGCTGTAAACTGTGTTTTACTATCGTTATTGTAAATGGTGTTTTAAGAACATCACTGTAAATGTTGGGGTTTGTAACATTGTCACTGACCCGGTCTCCAGGTCTCCCTAAATCCTCTGAACAGGCCTATATTGAATTTGAAAGCATCGAGGCCATAGTGAAGACTGCCAGCAGAACCAAGTTCTTCATCGAGTTCTACTCTACCTGCTTAGAAGGTGAGACCAGCTCTCTGGGACCAGATATTAGTGATAGGCAAACACACCTTCATTGCTGTGCTTCTAACAGCAAAAAATGCTGGCGGCACTCAGGATTTTCTTTTTCAAAATAAAGGCCATTGTTGTAATTCCTTGCAACATGTTAAATTTCAATGTGGCTTTTATTTTGAAAAAGAAAATCTGAGTTAGTGCTGCCAGCATTATGTTTTGCTGCGAGAAGAACATCAATGAAGATTTGTTTGCCCATCACTACCAGATAACCCAGGGCCCTGGGAAATTGGCACTTAACAAGGCGTTATTCTTCTTTCGGTATACCCATCTATCATTCTCTCTGTAGAGTTTAAGAAGAGCTATGAGAATGACAGTCAAAGCAGTGACAACGTCAACTTCCTTCGTGTGGGCTGGTCCAATAAGCAGCTGACCACCCTGAAGCCCCTCCTCTCAGAGATTGAATACCTGCAGGACCAACACTTGCTGCTCACCGTCAAGTCCCTGGACGGATACGAGTCCTACGGTACCAGAGGCTCCGAGTGTGTCTGTGTGTGTAGGTTTGACTAAACTTGTATGGACAAGATCAAAGTCCCGACAAGTTTAGTAAAAACATGACAGAATTTACTATCTGGGGACAGTTGTCATGTCCTCACTAGGAAAAACACTGTATCTTCAGGGTGAATCTTAGAGTTTCAGTTGTGGTTAAGGCTATGGTTAGGTATAACAAATTAGGTTCAATTTAGGGATAAAGGTTCAGGTATCAAGGTTACGTTTAGTCCCAAAACTGTGGTTATATGAGAACATGTAGGTGGTTTCTTACCTATTAGTACATTTGCTTAGTCTGAAACAAACCAGTTTATACCTTGGTTGCCATTTTTAGTTTTTAGAGTCTGATAGGGTTTCACACTGCCACAACTCTAGCACAACAAATTTAGGAAACAAAAACCCCATGATCAGAAATATCTTTCAGTCACTGACCAGAAACATTTGCGAAGAAACAGACACGCAATCCCCTATACAAGGCACCCCAATGTGTGGATATAATGTAAACTATTTGGTTGTAAGGCACTTAGTAACAACTGTTTATGCTTTGGTCCCAAAAAAACATGCCATGAATATGAGTGGCTGTCATGTCTGCGGGTACTGAATATTGTCTTCCAAAGTGTGCAGACCGCCATCACACATGAATATTACAGGAGATGACATGCCTAAGTTGATACACTCTTAAGCTGGCCAACACCACCTGTTTTTATATTTAGTTACTTATTTTTGTGTGATTCCCCCCCCCCCCCCCCATTTTCTCTCTCAATTGGTCTCAATTGATCTTGTCCAAATTCCCCCAAAAAATTGACGGCACCTCTGCCACTCCTTGGACGGATGCAGGATGTTCATCCAATGACGTGTCACTGAGCCAACCTATTCTTTTCGTACTGCTCATCCAACATGGAAGCCTTTGTCACTGGAGAGTGACGTGGCAGGAAAGTTGATCTATCCCAAATCCCAGGCAGCACTATGCAAATTTGCGCTGCCTCGCGCTCTCAGAGAAGCCATAGTCAGGGTCAAACCACTAACTATCATGATGGGAAGCTAATAGGGAAAATGCTCCACAGTTCAATTCAGATTAGACAAGGCAAGTGTGAAAGCAACTTCAGACTAATGCAGACTTATTTTTATTATCCCCAAATTGAAAAGGGCAATTTGGTGGCATAGGTTTTTGGGTTAGAATTAGTAAAAGTTGGATTTCAGGGTAGTCAATTTTGGTTTCCACATTTAGTTTGCATAGTTTGTGTGGGAATGAGTCCATTCTGTCTACTGATCTGATCTGGCTTTGACTAACGGTGTGTTGTCTGTGGCACGTGTGTGCGTATCCTCATGTCAGGGGAGTGTGTGCTGGCGCTCAAGTCCATGATCGGGAGCACGGCGCAGCAGTTCCACACCTACCTCTCACACCGAGGGGAGGAAACGGGCAACATCAGGGGCTCCATGAGGGTCCGTGTGCCCACTGAGAGGATGGGCACCAGGGAGAGGCTCTACGGTAACTGTGTGTTTGTATTTAGGGGTGTGTGAACAACAGGATAACCACGTTGTTATATTGATGCGTGTGTTTGTTCTGCAGAGTGGATCAGTGTAGATAAGGATGAGACCGGATTTCCTAAAGGCAGGTCCACACTGCCCCCCCGATCAGGACACGACTACGTCATGTAAGTAACGTACACACCTACACCCACTCAAACACCGTGGATTAATACTTGGTGATCCTGCTGTAAAGCGTTTAACAACATGTTCTTAGCGTGTCCATCCGTGTCCCGCAGGCCATCTCTGACACGCAAGCTCGTGGGGGCGGAGCTTGGGAAGGTGAGCGAGGAGGGGGAGAGGAGCTCCAAGGAGGAGGGGACTGCTGCCAGGTAACACACACACACACACACACTCACTCACACTCACACACACTCCATCGCTCACACACACACACACACGCTCACACACACACACTCCATCGCTCACACACACACACACACGCTCAGACACACTCAGGGCTGTGCACAGACATTTTTGGGGGCAGGGGCTCAAGAAAAAAAAAGTGCACCCTACATGCGCGGATGTAGACACACACACACACACACCCGCTTTCCAAGTGTTCATTCTTACCATTACCCAATGTTGCCACAACCATTTATAATCACACACCATGTTCTGAAGTTGGGCCTAGTTCAGTCTCCTCTAATAACTTATTCCTTTAAAAAAAGCACAAATTTAACATGTTTTCAGTGATTTTTTTTCACCAGTGAGACTGGGCTATTCAAACAAGAAAAAATCACTTAAATGTATAGGCCAGTTTGACTATTGAAATATACGTTGAACCACAAGTTTTTCATGTATGCACTAACATTAATGCGGGTACTCCAATTTGGCAATAGCTGGTTTTATATAATCAACAGTGTTTATTAAACATTTGTGTTGGGTGTTTAACACTTGTAACACAATGACTAGCTGAGTGCCCATCAATGCAGGTCTGGGCGAGGGGAGATTACGTGTCACCTTTTTACAATAATCATGTGTGCTTTGTAAGGGCGCTAAAATACAGTAGTTACTGAGCTACAGTTCATATAAACACATCAGTCAAATCACTGAGAAAAAATCAAAGCAAAATCTAAAAAGCATCTTGTGAAAATGTTACTGATGTTACAGAGCATGTTATGTGGAAATCACTAATCTAATAGTGGAAATGTTACTGATGTTACAGAGCAGTTTATGTGGAAATCACTAATCTAATAGTGAAAATGTTGTTGATGTTACAGAGCATTTTATGTGGAAATCACTAATCTAATAGTGAAAATGTTACTGATGTTACAGAGCATTTTATGTGGAAATCAG
The DNA here is from genome assembly GCA_016801145.1 of Umbra pygmaea. NCBI lineage: Eukaryota > Metazoa > Chordata > Actinopteri > Esociformes > Umbridae > Umbra > Umbra pygmaea. The sequence goes on along the minus strand of JACXGM010003878.1, from coordinate 10,491 downwards.
TCAAATTGATGAATTGACCAATGGAAATTCTATATTTACAGTGTAGGCCCACTGTTTAATGGTGCATACTGAATGTGTATTCCCATAAATACATTTAATTTACTTGTTCAATAGATGTCCTTACTTGAAAGCCTACGTAGGAAGTCATTGAAATTCTTCCATTTTGCGTCTGAATGTTTGTTAATTATAAAGACCTTAAATGTCACAACCTACATCATTCTAAAATGGCAGATTATTACATTCTGTATGTTAATAAACCAATGTTTCAAATAACTACACAAACTGGATAATGAGCCACAGGAGTGGTTTCATACTTTTAATAGGCTAAGTGTTGACCAGTCTTTCGTACTTATTTGTCTTACCTCGCTATCCCGGTTCATTCTCCTATTTGTTGACCGCTACAGTGCTTTTATTCTGTCCTTCTACCTGCATCTGACTGGCTTTTTGCAGAGGAGGATAGGCAGTGTTTATTAATGTGCACATTATATTGACAACTAAACAATAATAAGGCCATTATTAGGACTTCACAGTGCCCCTGGGCAACAGTGTCTCAAGCATAGAAATTAAATCTATAGAAGCCTTATTAAACTGTTTTGCTTGGTCAATCGATTAGTACACAAAAAAATGGCGACTGTCGTTAGTTGTCATGGTAACAACCTGTGCCAGTGGGGCTGTAAAGTGTGTCATACTTACTAGTTTGAGAGTTTCAAAAATCATCCTCTAATTAATTTCAACAAACCCAAAAATAAACTTAATTTAATTAATTATTATAGACTTTTTTGACATTTATAAAAATAAATACTTCAAGAAATTACATCCTATATTGCGTTAAAAAAACACAGAGTCTAGTCATGCAACGTTAGACACGACCGTAGTACTCTTAACAGCAAGACAGGCCACGTCGATCTTCTTCTTTGATATAATGGCAGATCACAAGCATCTGGAAGGTGCATACACCGCCACCTACTGTCAGGCCACGGATATATTTTAGCGCAGCTACTCTGTTGCTGCTGCAAAACTAACTATTGAGTCCGCGACTTGACGCAAATTGGTTAGATGCGGAAGTAGGCCGTTGCACTGGAATGGTACACGTAAAAATGGCTGCTGCTCTGACCATTCAGCGATTTTTATTTCCATTGGTATGGCACTTCTATAGATTCCATTTCTATGGTCTCAAGTGCCCCCCACGCCACTCCAGCCCACTGCACCAAACCTACTTAAAAGTTATTTTTACACCAATTTAGATATCACTGAGAGCACTGCGAACAAACATACAGTTAACAAAGCTTTCCAAAATCTAAATAGCCATCATCACTTTTTGGAAGCTATCACAAACATTCAGTGGTGTGTTGCATGATTAAAACCTGAGAATGTTTGTAGGGCACCGTCTGTAACAGGTTTAGAGTACTATTCTAACGTATCACTTTTACCACTCACCATTATTTTAACGTATCACTTTTACCACTCACCATTATTTTAACGTATCACTTTTACCACTCACCATTATTTTAACCTATCACTTTTACCACTCACCATTATTTTAACGTATCACTTTTACCACTCACCATTATTTTAACGTATCACTTTTACCACTCACCATTATTTTAACGTATCACTTTTACCACTCACCATTATTTTAACGTATCACTTTTACCACTCACCATTATTTTAACGTATCACTTTTACCACTCACCATTATTTTAACGTATCACT